>PVHP010004126.1:0-73232 GCA_004024765.1 Zapus hudsonius | reverse complement strand
AAATCCCAAAAGGAGAATAATATAACCCCTGGCCATAAATGCAGTGAGTTCATGAAGAGGGTGATGGCTGAAATCAAAATTGTCAAAAAATACATAAATCAGATGAAACTCAACAACACAAGCATAGGCATCAGATTGAATTTAATGGAGAAAACCATGAATGACTTCAAAAAAACATTAACTGAATTAAAGGTAAACCAATTAAAAGAGAAGCTAGACAATCAGTTGAGAAAGATTGATGAGGACTTAACCAAACTCAAGAATGAATTTCTGAAAACATTAGCAAAAACAAAACTAGATTGAAAATTGGACCTCACCAAAGAAATGGAGACCATGAACAAAAAATATAACAAAACCAAAAATCAAAAAGAGGTTCTAAAGGCCTCAACAGTTCCACAGTTGATAACCTGGAGGACAGATTCTCAGACCTTGCAGAGAAGACATAAAGAAATAATAGGGATTCCATAAGTTTCAATAAATTCAAAAAAATCTGAGCAAAATATGAGGGACCTGTGGGATACCCTAAAGAGACCAAATCTCAGGATCATGGGGATCCCAGAGGGAGAAGAAAGCCAGGCCAAAGGCATAGGAAATATTCTCAACAAAATTACACAAGAAAATATACCTTATCTTACAAGAGAAAGGCCAGCCCAGATAGAAAAAGTCCACAGGACTCTAAACAGACAGGACCAATGAAGGAACACTCCAAGACCTATCTTAGTTAAACTGATAAACATAGAAAGTAAAGAGAGAGTGCTCAAGGCAGCAAGAGAGAAAAAAATTCATCATCTATAAAGGCAATCCCATCAGACTTACTTCAGACTTCTCATTAGAAACCATGAAGGCCAGAAGGACTTAAAACAATGCTCTTACATGTCTAAACAACTATGGCTTCAACCTAGATTACTGTACCCAGAGATGCTATCCCTCATAATAGATGGAGAATTGAAAGTGTTCCATGAAAAAAAAAAAACAGCTCTATGATTAAATGAACACAAAGCCAAATTTACAGAGGATACTACGGGGGATAATTTGCACAGAAGAGATAAGTTACCTACCTCAGTAGGGTAATAGAGAATGAACACAGCAATCAAAATCACTGTGCTAATAATAACAGGTGAGGCATCAACCCCCATAAACCCTCCAACATGGGAGGACTTAAAGAAAACCTCACAGTTATATATTGGAATATAAATGAATTTATTTTCCTATAAGAAAAAGACACAGATTAGCAGGGTGGATCAGAAAAATGGACCCTTCCATCTGCTGCCTTCAAGAAGTATACCTCATCTCTAAAGACAATAATCTTAGGGTGAAAAGATGGATGATTTTCCAGGCATGTGGAAATAAAAAGCAAACAAGTGTAGCTAGATTAATATCTGATAAAATAGACTTTAAACCAAAATCAATCAAAAAGGACAATGAAGGTCACTTCTTACTCATCAAGGAATGATCCAACAAGAGATATCACTGTCATAAATACATATGCAACAAATTCACATGCACCACAGTTCATAAAGCAAAATTTACTCAAACACAAAACAGAAATAGACTCTAATTCCATCATAGTAGGAGATTTTAATACACCAGTAACATCTCTAGACATATCATCCAAACAGAAGGTCAGCAGGGAGCTTAATAACACCATAGACTAACTAGATCTGACAGATCTATACAGAAAGAACATTCCATCCCCAGGACACACAATATACATTCTTCACAGCATCTCATGAAACCTTCTCCCAAACAGACCACATGTTAGGTCATAAAACATGCCTCAACAAATTCAGGAAGATTGACATAGCCCCCTGCATCATATCAGACCACAATGCATTAAAGTTAGAAATTAACAATGGGAGAAGCAGCAGAAAATACACCAACCATTGGCAACTAAACAACACATTATTAAACAACGAATGGCTCATTTGAGAAATCAAAAAGGAAATTGAAAAATTTCTAGAATTGAATGATAATGAAAACACAACATACCAAAATCTATGGGACAAAATAAAGGCAGTAGTCCTAAGGGGTAAATTCATGGTTCTTAATGCCTTAATAACAAAGACAGAGAAATCTCAAGTTAATCACCTAACCAGCCAAATAAAGGCATTGGAAAAACTGGAACAATCCAACACTAGGAGCTCAAGGCAAAATAATAATAATAATGATGATAATAATAATTAAGATCAGAGCTGAGATTAATGAGTTGGAAATGAAAATAATTAAAAAATAGATAAAACAAAGAGCTGGTTCTTTGAAAAAATGAATAAAATTGACAAACCCTTTGCAACCCAATTAAACAAAAAAGAGAAGGTCCAAATTGACAAAATCAGAAATGAAAAGGAAAAGGTCACAACAGACCCAATGAAATTGGAAGAATCATCAGGTCATACTTCCAAAACCTCTACTCCACGAAATTAGAAAATGTGGAAAAAAAATGAATGAATTCCTGGACATCAACCACCTACCAAAGCTTAACCCAGAGAAGATAAAGCTCCTAAAATAAACCTATCACATACACAGAGATTGAAAATGTAATCAAAAACTCCCCAAAAGGAAAAATCCAGGACCTGATGGATCCTCAGCTGAATTCTCATCATAAAACTGAAACCACTCTTTTTGAAGTTTTCCTGTGTCACAGGAAAAGATGGAAGGCTGCCAGACTCCTTCTATGAAGCTACCATCACCCTAGTCCTCAAACCAGCCTAAGATGCAACAAGAAAGGAAAATTACAGACACATATCCCTGATGAACTTTGATGCAAAAGTCCTGAACAAAATTCTCTCAAACTGAATACAACACATCAAAAATATTGTGCAACTACACCAAGTAGGCTTTATCTCAGGGATGCAGGGATGATTCAACATAAGGAAATCGATTAATGAAATCCAACCCTTATATAGACTCAACCACAAAAACCAAATGGTCATCTCAATTGACACAGAGAAGGCCTTTGACAAAATTCAACACCACTTCATGATCAAAATTCTGGAAAAGCTGGGCTTTGATGGCTTATACCTCAACATAATAACAGCAGTATACTAAACTCCTAAAGCCCAAATCATATGCAATGGGGAAAGACTCAAGAAGCTCCTACTAGAATCAGGAACAAGATAGGGGTATCCACTCTCACCACTGCTCTTCAACATACTGCTTGAAGTCCTAGTTCAAGCAATTAGACAGGAGAATGGCACAAAAGGCATAGAAATTGGAAAGAAAGAAATGAAACTATCCCTTTTTGCAGATGACACGATCCTATGATCCTATATCTAACAGGTCCGAAGAATTATATCAGTAAATCCGGAAGGTGATAAATTCCTTCAGCAAAGTGGCAGGATACAAAATTAACACACAAAAATCAGTAGCCTTCCTGTATGCAGAAGATATGCATATGGAAAATAAATCAGAGAGTCTGTCCTGTTTTTCATCACCTTAAAAATATAAAATACCTTGGAAAATCACTAATCAAGGATATTAAAGACTTATATAATGAAAACATTAAAACACTCAAGAAGGAAATAGAGGAGGATGTGATAAGATGGAAAGATATTCCATGCTCCTGGATAGGTAGAATTAACATAGTAAAAATGGCAATCCTTCCAAAAACAATATACAGATTCAATACCATGGCAATAAAAATCCCAGCTTCATTCTTTACAGACATAGAAAAAATAATATCAAAATTTATTTAGAATGGCAAAAGGCCTCAGTAGCCAAATCTATTTTTAGTAAAATAAAACTTCCTCAGGTGGTGTCAGCATTCGTGATCTAAAGACATACTACAAAGCCATAAAACAAAAACAGCCTGGTACTGGCATAAAAACAGACAGTCAGTCAGACAGACAGACAGACCAGTAGAATAGAATTGAAGACCCTGCTCTTAGTTCAAGTAACTATAATTATTTGATCTTTGACCAAGGAGCCAACAATATTTGCTGGTGTAAAGATAGCATCTTCAAAAAATGGTGCTGGAAAAATTGGATAAATACATGTAAAAAAATGAAAATAGACCCACTCCTTTCACCATGCTGACATCCCAGCAAGAGATGAACCACCCTAGGCCTATTGTGTAGGCCCTAATTGAAACCTTTGAGAGAGTGGTAGGATAAGCAAGAGACCTATCACCACAGACAAGCAGTTAACCCAGGATAAGTCAGTGAGACAGACACCAATGATTTCTAACACAACTTAAAGTAGAAGCACAGAGATCCTTAAGATCCCAACAATAAAACAGACTTAAATCTTACCCACCATGACTAAGGAAAGTGAGCGGAAGAGGGGGGCAGAAAAAATGTTAAGAGCCATGGTGAGGGAGAATATCCAGAGACATTGCCCCCTCAGCAACAACACACTAAGAGGGGAAACTTGGCTGCCTACTGTGCTACCCATAACCCCTGACCCCATAGATTGATCCAGTATGCCCACTGAGGATGATACCAGTGGGTTGGGGATAGGGAACAGGGAAATGGGGATACCAACACAATGTTTGCTTATAAAATGTATCTAATTTTAGATAATAAAGATTTTTTAAAAATGAAAATAGACCCACTCCTCTAACCATGCAAAAAATTCTACTCCAAATGGATCAGAGACTCCAATATAAAACCTGAAACTCTGAAAACCCTGAAAGAAAAGATAGGAGGAACTATCCATGAGATAGGAGAAGAGAAAAACTTCTTGAACCTGAACGCAACAATCACTTAACCAATGGGATCTCATCAAGCTTAAAAACTTCTGTACAGACAAAAATACCATACTCAGAGCCAATAGACCACCATCAATCTGGGAGATAATTTTTGCCAGATATAACACAGACAAAGGTCTAATATCTAGAACTTACAAAGAACTAAAAAAAAAATTAAAAAATCAAACAGCCCTCTCACAAAATGGGGCATTGATCTCAACAGAGAATTCACAGAGGAGGAAACACAAATGGCCAATTCTCGCTTAAGAAAGTGCTCATTATCCTTAATCATCAGGGAAATGCAAATCAAAATTACAATGAGATTCCACCTCACTCCAGTAAGAATGACATCATTAAAAAAAATCCAACAATAGTTGCCGGTGAGGATGTGGTGAAAAAGGAACCCTCATTCACTACTGGTGGGATTGCAAACTTGTACAACCACTATGGAAAGCAGTGTGGATAGAATGTACATAGAACTACCAATGGGACCCAGCTATCTCTCTACTGGGCATCTACCCTCCAGATTTCACACCTCAGCACTGAGACATTTGCTCAACGATGTTTATAGCAGCTTAATTCATAATAGCAAAGAAGTGGAATCAACCCCGATACCTATCTCTGAACAAATTGATATTAAAGTTATGGTACATTTACATAATGGAATTCTATTCTGCTGAAAGAAAAAAATGAAATAATGAAATTTAAAGAAAAGTGGATACACTTGAAACAAATCATACTTAGTGAACTCACACAAGATCAGAGACAAATGCTGCATATTCTCCCTCATATGCAGTTCCTTACCAGGTTATGCTTAAACTCCAAGTAAACCCGACAGGCAAATTAAGAGACTGTAAAAGGGGATGGAAGGAAGTTACCTCAAGATCTCAAAAGCAAGGAATTTTTTATTGAAAATCCTATTCATTGAACATGATGGATTTTTTTAAATTATAATATCTTATAAATTTAGTTTGAATTTAAAACTTAGACATTTTGTTCAGGAGAAATCATATAAATTGTACTACATATTATTATGAAAATTCAGAACTCCAGTGTCCTCATTCCTTTTCGTTGAACACACCAATTGCTCCTCAACCCACAGCAATGGGCCTGAGACTTCCTTCCCGTGGCTCCTGCATGATCAGCTTCTAACTGTAAGGAGCCAGCTCAAGCAGCAGCTTTGCAGAGAGTGCTTCCTGATCCCCCAACTTCATACCTCATCCCTATTACATCACTCTTCTAATTTTTCATGTTATCTACCATAATCTAAGGTTGTCTTGCTAATTTGTTACTATTTATTATTATTATTATTATTGTTGATTCATTATCTTTCTCCACAGTGGTAAAACTTACAGAGTATTAGCTGAGTGATTATCACCTTGTGCTTAGCAGCTAAAGAGTGTATGGCTCAGAGAGTAAGTGGTATACTAGAGTATGTACTGGAAGGAAGGAAAGAAAGAAGGAAAGAAGGGAGGGAAGGAGGGAGGGGGAGGGAGGAAAGGAGGGAAGGAGCGAGGGAGGGAAGAAAGGAGGGAAGGAGGGAGGAAGGAAGGGAGAGAAGGAGGAAGGGAGGGAAGAAAGGAAGAGAAGAAGGAAGAAAGTAGGAAGGGTAGAAGAAAGGGAAGGGAAGGAAAGTGATCATGTGTACACCTGTGAAAAATTATTAGGAATAGGAAAGGATAAAATAACCTTAGATGATTTTATGATTACTTTAAAATTTCCTTTCATATTTATTATTGTTACAAGAGAATTTTTGCTTACATTAAAACTCTGTAGAGTATTCTCTCAGTGGCACTTGTCATGGCCCTAGGTTACTCTCTTTAAACACTTAGCTAAAATTACAGGTCTAGCAGCCCGTATCCTTCCCAGGTCTGCTCTATTTTCTCTCACATGAAAGTATTGGACAAGAACAGCACAAGGATTGTGAGATTATTGACGGTGTCTCTAACTCAACCAGCTCTGTGATCTTGGACTTTTCAAATTTCTCTGGACCCATTTCCTTTTGCTCATGGAGTTGAGCATCTCATAAAATTATTGTGAAAATTAAATGAGACAATTATTTTAATCGTGTAGCCCAGTTGTTGGTACCTCACAGATCCCTGAGTGATTGACATTAGAGCAAGTGACTGCTGCTATTGATATTGTCATCTTAAAAATTACGAAATTGACACTGAGTCTGGGATTCTACTCTTGGAATAAGAGCTTAAACATGAGGAGGATTTTGTTTGTGCCCACTGTCCAGCTTCTCTCAGGGCCAGTATGGCAGGAACAAGGGCATCCTATCCTGTTTTGTCAGAAAATGTGCTGAGTGTGTTAAGTGTGATGTTTCTGAGACTCTGAGCACCAAGTGGGCTTGCCCTTGGATGAATGCATCAGGCACACCTTCCCTAGGAAGCTTTCACCTGAACCAAAAAGACCCCCAGTGAAATAAAGCTTTAGAGTGGAGTGAGTTCATCCAAACTCTCTTAATAGATGAGGAAAAGAGATGCAGAAAGGCGAGAATTTTTTTTAAAACAAGAAAGAAACAAAAAAATTAGCCTAAGGCCATCCATTAGTATCAAAATTGGTAGAATTTTCCAGCTAATCTTACCAGATAACATGAAAATAGTAATTTAAGAAAAAAAGACCACTTGAAATACAGTAATCAGCTAATCACTTGAAAAAAAAATCAATGCCACCACTGTGAGTCCTTTGTAACTGCCAGGCATTCTGTTGTTCAGTGTGTTAAAAAGCCAATTAAGTGCAACATAATCACACAAGAAAGTTTAGAAACTGGGAAAAATAAGCTGTTCATTTTAATATTTTAATTGTTTTACATTTTCATATAACTATTTCAATTTTTTGCAGTTGGGGAACTGAACTCAAGTTTTCATGAATGCTAAGGGAGCATACTACCACTGAGATACATTTCCAGCCCATTATAGAAATCTCAATGCTACTCAAAGATTTGGCAAGTCAACTTTGAGGTGTCCCAATAGTGTGACCATCACTTGTGACATTTACAAGACAGCTCTTATCCTTTGCTATCGGTCTATACAGAGCGATTTTGTAAAATAACTTTCAAACTTATGAGTTGATGGCCATCCTTAAAACACAACATTCAAGGAGCTTCATGGTCCTTGGCTCTTCTCTGGAGCAATTATATTTGTAAGTAAGTTATTGCCCCTTAAATCAACTGCTCTGGCTCTTCCCCTTAAAGAACTGCTGGTGTCTCTGTAACTTTATAACCCTTACTTGAATGTACAGGACCTGTCCAAAGCCTCTGGGTATAGTAATAGCAGTAATAATACTGAGCCACACAGTAATTCCAAGACACTCAACCAGCAAATTGAGGATGAAGCCAAACTTTCATAATTATTGTCTTCCCTAATCAAAGCCAAAACCTGATTTTGTCACTTAATAAATTTATCATGTTCTTGGCTCTTGATGGTTCCCAGGGACTACTGCTATTTGACCACAGCTTTTTTTGGCTCAAAATGTCTGCTACTATTTATGAACCCATTGTCATCCATCATTTTCTTAGGAATTTGCGATGCTCTTACACAATGAAGATCACTACATTTTTTACTTAGGAAGCTATGCTCTCTTCATTCTTGCTAATATTTACTCAAGCATATATCATTCCATGTTCTTTCTTACTCACTTATCCTGTCTCGAACATCTTCAAGTGTTAATCATAATTGTTTTAGAAAAACAATATTTACTGCAGTTTCATTACTCCATAAATTATGGGAAAAGCTAGTTTCAACATGAAATATTTAAACCTAAAACAGTTCCAAATGATACAATGCTGACTGAAATTTTAGCTCTCTAGTCAGTATTCCTGATAAAGCCTTTAGGTTCTATAAAAAGAATGGAGAGGAGAAGACAAACTCTTATTAAACATATTTGTACAACTGAGTTTTGCAACACACCATGCTAATTACTGTTTCAGCAAAATGTTCAGCATTCTTGATTGTTAAAATGCTTGGGCAGGCAACTTCTCTTTGCCTCAATGGAATGTGGCCATGACTGTGTGACATTGATGGGGTTGGAATTTGTCCATAGAATGCTTAGGTATAAAGATTCAAATGGTTTGTATACCCATATATAGTAAATATATGCTCATATATAATAAGCATAATTATAGTCCTATATAATCTATAATGTTAGAAGTTATCAAACTTGGCCTTTTTTTGCTTACATTTAAGTACAAACTAATAGTTTCAAACTTATGCATAAAACTAGAAATTGTTCAGTACTAATAAGTGCCTATGACCAACCAGGAACAGTACTAAATTTCTAGGACACAATGGTGATATGCACACAGTTTCTGTCTTCAAGGAGAAATTTTTAGAAAAAAAAATGCCCAGTAAACTCACACATTCCACATAGTAGGATAAATTAGTATCACAGGAAACCTTTTCCCTAAGGCAATGTGAACATATGTTGTCAGAGTCAGCCACATTGGTCCCTGGGATGAATCTCCAAGCCAAGTACAATTATGGGAGGAAAGGATTTATTTATTGAAGCTATAGATTCAGGGAAAGTTCCATAATTGTGAAAGATGCTGACCCCCTTTCATAGGTACAAACAGAGAGGAGAGAGAGAGAGAGAGAGAGAGAGAGAGAGAGAGGCCATCGCTAACACCACACTCACACCAGCAAAACAGGCAGTGGAGAAGAAAGAGAGATTTCCTTCCCTTTTCTATATATAGCCTTAGGTGGTCTTGCAACCCTTTCCTAGACTTGACTCCCCCAGAGTCCCTGTAATTTCCTTCCTTCACTGCCCTCCCAGGATGGAATGTTTCTTTCTAGCTTCCCTGAGCCTCCTTACATCAGTCCCCTTACTGAGAGGGCTGCCTTCCTGTACACAACCTTAGAGACCTACCCAAAATTACTAACAGGTCAACAAAAACTTAACTATCATACGTCTATTCATCCCAGATAGGGCACAGATGACAGACTGAAGTACAATAACACTAAAACAAATTTTGGTGAACCAGTGAGGTTATTGGGGTTATTTACAGACTAGCGCAATGGAGCAATGGAGACCCTAAGCAGCCACATCACCAAGAAATTTCACCCCATTCTGGCATGGTCACTTCAAAGAGCTCCCTAATTGGGATTCTCCCTGTGTATGCTATTCTACCAGACTTGGGGTTAGGGTTTACTTACAGAGCATGGATGACTCAAAGGTAGCTGCATCACCATAAATCCCACTCCAGCCAGAAGCTGTATCTCTGGCACTCACTGCACAACCTGCAGGCAGCTCCACATTACTTGATGGTAGTAGCTCAATCAGAATCTCCTCCCCAAGCAGTTATTTTCCCTTTGTATAGCCTTGCAATCTTTTCTTAGATTTATTTATTTCTGGAGTCTCCTAAGGTTCTTTCCTCTTCCCGCCACCCCCCCACCCCAGGAAGAAAGGAATGTTTCAATTCCTAATTAAGGTTTCCCTTTGTTTATTTATTCCTATAACTTTAGGAAGTGATCATGTGACCTTTTAAATTAAGTGATTCTGTGACCTTTTAAATTTGGGCTCTTCTAGACTTCTTGACTTCTTTTTTGTATATTTCATTTATTTAGTTGCAAGCAGAGACAGAGAGAATAGAATGGACATGCCAGGGCCTCTAGCTATTGCAAAAGAACTCCAGATGCACGCACCTTATGCAACTGATTTTATGTGGGTACTGGGGAATTAAACTTGACTCCCTCCTCCCTTCAGGAAAGAATATTTTAATTCAGAGGAATCTTCTATGATATGAAATGATAAGATATCATAGATTGATTGATTGATATATGATAGATAGATATATAGCATAGATGGAAGATAGATATGTAAAAGTAAGCATGGTGACTTAAGGAATAGAGAGAATATTTAACTGCATTCTAACCAGTAAGGAAAGGATTTCTGTGGGAAATGGTGTGCAGGTGCAACTCTAGGAAGAGTAAGTATTGTTTTTGTGGTTTGAATGTAAAACATTCCTCATACACTCTTGTATATGGACACTTGGTCTGCAGATAGTAACACTATTTGAGAAGGTTGTGGAACCATTAGGAGGTGAAGTTGTGCTGCAGGAAGTTGCTAACTGGGGGTGGGCCTTGAGGTGATACAACCCAGGCTACGTGCTGTTCTTTTAGCTACATGCCTGCCAATGTGATGAGTATCCCTACTCCTGCCATGCCTTACTCACCATGATGGACTCTCCCATCTGGAACTGTAAGAAAAAAAATAATACTTTCCTTCCTTAAGGTGATTCTGGTCAGGTATCTGTTCATTAGCAACAAGAAAGTAACACACAGAAGCATTCCTGTGATGAAAAGACTAGGTGAATGTGTGAATACATATTTGAGAGCATACATATTAAGAAATTTCCTTAAACCAAAGATAGTATAGTACACTGGATTATGAGATGGGTTGGTGGAGCGTAGAAGCTATGGCTAGAGGTAGGTTTAGAATTAGAAAGGTTGGGTGAGAAAGGAGTTGAGTATAAGTCTATATTTGTTCCATGCCAAGAATTCAGACAATAGGAATTTGAATGGTTTTAAACTCAAAGGAAAAGGATTGGGGAGAAGTTTTATATGAGCTTTATAAGGATAATTTTCCAGTTATAGAGAGAAGGCTGGATTAAAGGCTATGATAGTTTGAATCCGAAATGTCCCCATACACTTAGTTCCCAGGGGCTCATGGTTTGGGGAGGTTGTGAAGTCTTTTGGTGGTAGGACATGGTTCCTGAATTTAGGACCAGAATTGTGTTTTGAAATATGTAAGTCAACACCTGGTCTGGTACCCTCTCTTCATCCTGGTCCACTATGACATGAGGAATCTATCACACAGTACCACTGCCATGGTCTCTGTCATGTCTTCATGCTCTCTGTGAGAATGGACTGACACAAAAGAGTAAAAATAAACATTTCCTAGCATAAGTCTTTTTTTTCTATCAGGTATTTTTGTCACAGTAGTGTGAAGTAACTAACACAGAAGAGAGTAAGATATGCCTTGAAGCTGAAAGGTATTCAGTAACACTAAAGGTTAGTTCTGAGTTTGCTCTTAGTTATCCTAAAACATATCCCTGACCTGTCGTACTAAGAAACATGAACATTTTCAGGAGTGGCACAACTCCAAAGAGTGCCATCCCTTTCTCATTTTGAAAAAGTTTCTGGACAGCTGAAATGCAAAGAAGCTAATGAGCCTATCAGAATCCCAGCCAGTGACCATTTCTTTTTCATAGAGCCTTCAAAACAATTCATGGGTTGTTCTATCTTTTATGGTGTTAGATATGGTGACTAAAGACATCTTAGCTTTATATTGCTGAGATTCTATGAGAAAAAGATTAGTATATGAACATAATTATGTTTAAAAGTGATGTAAAAATACAAGGGACTATTTTTAGAGGAGATACTTTTTGGAAAATAGATGAAGTACATTTAATTTTTTCTTTATAGTGTTGAACTCCAGAAAAATAAAATTTATAGACCCATTCTGTTTACAAAATAAAAGTCTGCTAATTGAGTCTCATTAGGAAAATCTGTTCTTATAAGTGCTTCATATCAGTGAGTGCCTCAAAATACCCCGTTCATGTAGGAACTTTTCTGTTTTACAGTTGGTGAAACCAATTTTCAACAGGGTTAAATGGCTTCTCCCAGCTGTCTCGGGATAATACAGCTCATGGAAGGGCTGGGCTAGAATTAATTGATTGCATTCAACACAGCAAATGTGCTAAGCACTGGAAAAGGCATTGGCGATTGTCTTCAGCCACAAGCCACTGGGATGAATCTCCAAACCAGGCACAGTTATGGGAGGAAAGGATTTATTGAAGTTACAGATCCAGGGAACATTCTATGATGGTGAAAGAGGCTGGCCTCCTTTCACAGGTCCAACAGAGAGAGAAATCTATCACTAATACCACGCACACACAAGCAAAATAGGCTGAATGGAGAGAGAGATTCCTTTCCTTTTTATATAGTCCTAGGGCAGGGTCTTGAAACTCTATCCTAGACTTATTGGTTTCCCGAGTCTCTGGAATTTCCTTCCTGTACTGTCTTCCCAGGAAGAGGTGTTCATTTTCTAGCTTCTCTGAGCCTCCATACATCCTTCCCCTTAATGAGGGGACTGCCTTCCTGTGAAAATCCTCAGAGACCCCCCCAAGATTACTAAAAAGGTCAAGTTGACAGTAAAACTTAACCATCACAGCAATGAAAAAATAAACAAGGTGTGGGCCACTGCCCTTCCCTATCTTGTGACTCTTCCAGTGTTTGTATAACTTTCTCTCAGCTTCACCAAAGCTGGAAACAGTAGTTCTAAAGCCAAAGCAGCACAAATGGCCACCATGTTTCTTGTATAGTGCAGGGTCTATAAGGTTGTTTACTCTGTGCTTGGCTTCATGAATCTGAGACCTGAAATAGGAAGATATGGTATGGGACCCAGTTGCTCACATAAGTATTCCCTCCAATGTTCAGCTTCCGAGAAAAACACATTAACATCAATATCTAGGGAATGTCTATTCCACTTCTAGTTATAAATTACAATGCCTTATCTGAAATAAAAGGCTTCAATCACATTTTCTTAAATTGATCTTGGGTTGTTCACCACTAATCTAGACTATGGACTCTGAAAATAGAAAGTAAACTTTGTTATTATTAGAGTCCTCCCTTCTGAAGGAAACATAGCCAGTCAAAGGCTATTTCTAGTGCATACTGAAATGCATATAATTTGGATATATGAGTATAGGGAGAATTATATCTCTCTGAGGAAAAAGCATGTTATTTCCACTGTTCTTAAAAAAGACAATCGCATGGTATTAAGAAAAAATGGACTGTCTTTTAAATACTCTTACCACTTAAAATGATTGAAATACTGCTCTCAATTTCAAAGCAAGTTAATTTTTAGGTGAAGTTTTTTTTTAAGAACTATTACTCAAATATTGGAAGATTTATTCCCAGCCCCAACACACATTTATTTTTTAATTAATCTATTCAGCAACAATTTAAATAGTATTTTGTATTCAAGGATGTTGAAGGATATGTCAGTGGTATTTACCTAAGAATCTGGTAAGATAAAGAAACAAAATAGAAGCACAATATTCAACTGGTGATAACTTAGGTATCAACATCTGTGTAAACAACAAAAAACTCTCTGGGGCTTAAATCATAGACTGTGTTAAGCTAAGAAGTTCTAAAGTTAGCAAACCACATTTTCACATCTTGCTTTGTAGTGAGAACAAAAAAAATGACACAAAATCTATTCTGTGGTAATAATATCTTTCAGCTTTTCTATTATTCCCAAAAGATCCAAATATCTGTCATTCTCCAATTGCTGGAATTGCTTTTCAAAAGTAAAACTAAGAAAAATTGACTCCCAGTTTATAAAAATTGTGTCTGTCAATAAGACTGACTACCACAAATAAATTAGGTGCTGCAAAAGGAATTTAGCACATGTAAAATTTAAATACAAATATGTCTTCAGGGTGTTCACATCTTAAATTACTTGTGTTTCTACAAGGTAGAGTATTCAACCTATAAAAATCTAATCAAAATAGTATTTGCTCTTGGAGTTATTTTACCATTAGCTCAGGAATTGGTTTTCATGTTAAATAAACAATTGTTTTAACAATTGCTAGTATATTAAAAATTACTATAAAGCCTTAAATTTTATTACAATTAACTTAAATACTGAAGAAAATGCTTACATTGTTAGATTGGTTAGAAACCTAAATAGTAAGATGATAAATTCAATCCCTCTTCACAATTAAGGAATAAGTATATCAAAAGGAAGATACAACATCACAATATTATTTTTATTTTGCATTTATAAATACATTTTTGAAAAGTATAGACTACATGGGAAGTCAGCCTGGAAGAAATCCAGGATGGGAAATTATTACATTTGTGAGTGCAGAAGTCACCCCAAAATATAAAAAATAAGAAGTGATCTTTAGAGACTTTGATAGCATCAATAAGGATGGCAGAAATTTCTATAATATCAGGGGAAAATACAGTAGGGAAAAAATATAATAAAACTGTTACCAACAGAAAATTACTTGGAGAGATTTGACTAAAGTATATATTAAAAATTTTTAAATCCTACTAAAATGAAATGAAGCTTATAGGCTCACCAAATAAGACTGTTCTCATTTCAGTATGTCATAGACTACTGGGATAGATTTTAGGATGAAAGAGGAACCTCATGGCTTAGGCCTATAATCCTAACTGTTTGGGAGGCTGAGGTGGAAGGATCACAAGTTTGAGGTCTATTTAGGTTATAGAGTTCATTGCCTGCCAGTCTGGGCAATTTAGTGAACCTCTGTTTCAAAATAAAACTGAATAAATAAAAAGGGCTAAGGATACAGCTGTGTGGAGAATGCTTGCCTAACAGGTGCAAGGCCCTAGCTTCAACCCCCAGCACTAGCAAAATAAGAGAAGACAGACAGACAGACAGACAGACAGACAGACAGACAGACAGACAGACAGATAGATGATAGATTGATAGATAGATAGATAGATAGATAGATAGATAGATAGATAGATATAGTTGATAGATAGATAGATAGATAGATAGATAGATAGATAGATAGATAGATAGATAGATAGATAGATAGATAGATAGATAGATAGATATAGTTGATAGATGATAGATAGATAGATAGATAGATAGATAGATAGATAGATAGATAGATAGAGTAAATAAATAAATAATAAAATGGGAGAAGGATTACTAGCTTTCTATTGTTATGACAAGGTTCTTATAAAACCACCTTACAAAGAGGAAAGGTTTATTTGGGTCACGGTTTCAGAAGTTTCAGTCCGTTGCCTGTGGCGAGGTAGCGTATCATGGTATGAGTGTGCAGCCAAACAAACAGCTCACCTCATGACTGCAAGAAGACAAGGGAGACAGGATGGAGCCAAGTCCCAGTACATCTTTATGGGTATTTTTCTAGTAAACTAATTTCCTTCCTCTATACCTCACCTTTTAAAAGTTCCCCCACTTTCCAACGACACCACAGGCTTGTGACTTGGGCCTTTCTAGCAGAAGAAATATCCCAAAATTGAATCATAAGGTAATGAGTTCTAGATTAGTATGAGAATAGCAGTGGGAATGGCAAATAAAGGGAAGGTAGAAGTATCAAATATGAGGTCAACAATGTCAAGACAAAGCTTTAAAATGCTGAGAACAAATTAAGGGATGAATTATCTGTTCATTGATATTTTTGTTCAGTGCTTAAAGACTTTGTTTTCTTTTGGGGGGGCTGGGGGGGGAGATGTTCAGGTAGAGTCTTGCTCCAGCTCAGCCTGACCTGGAATTCACTACGTAGTCTCAGACTGGCCTTGAATTCACAGCAATCCTCTGTCCTCTGCCTATAAAATGCTGGGATCAAAGGCATGTGCCACCACACCTGGCTAAGATTTTGGTTTACATAAGAATAAATGTATTAAATTTCTGACTATAAGTATGAAAGTATTTCAAAAATATAGATTTATTATTACTCAAGTATAACGAAGTCAGCAGATCAAGCAATGGTTGCCGTTGAAAAGGTAGTGTGTGACTTACAGATCCCAAGTGGAAGGAACATACCATGCATGATACGCAAGAGAAGCTGAGGGTAGAGTCCCAGTGTCCCGATAAGGATGCAGGAGGAGTGAAAAAAGTTATACTCAAGAGCCTTTCCTGTGGTTCCCACATGCAGAGATACCGAAGGCAGGGTAAACAGTCTTAGGGTTGGTTAGTGTGAATAATTTTATGGGTCTCCTGGGCATAAGAGATCTCTCTCATGTTTTGGTATTTGGCCCTAGATTAGAGCAGCTAAAAAGAAATTTAGTATAAAAGAGTAATAAAGTGTTTAAAGCCTTTAATCCCAGCACTCTGGAGGCAGAGGTAGGAGGATTGCCATAAATTTGAGGCTACCTTGAGACTACATAGTGAATTCCAGGTCAGCCTGGGGCTAGAGTGGTACTCTACGTTGAAAAAAAAATACTGAAAGTGTTTAAGATATGGGCTCAGGGTTAGTTGATTTTCATGTAAGAGAGGCACTCTTTGGCTGTGAATATACTATTTCTGGGAAGAGTCAACCGTAACAGGAGCAATCCCTCCAGAATCAGCATGATATGAAATTATTAGAGTCTATATAGAAGGCTGAAATGTTACAATAATTTCTTTCCCAGAAAACCAACTAGAAACTCAGACAAAATGTATTGATTGATTTTTTTTTTTGATTTAGTCATTGGACAACGAGTAGTACAGAAGCACCGTCTCTGAGAGATGGGAAGCAAATGGAATGAATCCAGTAATTACACTATCTTAGCTGCTTGGAGACAGTTGCTCAGGGAACAAGAATAAAAAGGGAGTCCAGCATTCTTACTCAGTGATCAGATACTGGGGAGACTAGGGCAGCTAGAATTTGTATATTGGAATACCAAAAATAAAGAGTATTGAAAAAAGACAAAGTAGCTGAGGGCACCACCTGGTACAAAGGGCCATGAACAGAATGGGAGGAAGCTTAACTTCAAGAATAATTGATCAGGCCCGCATCTCCTTGTACCTGTTATTGGTTCCTTCCCACACTGAGCTGTTGATCAAGAGACCCACAAGGTCCCCAAAAAGTGACAGACTTCTGACAAAGCTCTTAAATACCTGCCCCAGGCCTAAGGAAGGACCTTAATACTGAAGAAATCATAGAGTGTCATCAAACAACACCAAGAGATCCTACTAGATCCAGAATAGTAACCAGCTCCCAGATGGTAGTGTGTGTAGAATTGGGAGGTGTTGCATGAGCTGCCAGGGGAAATTGGTCAATGATATTTGGAGAAAGCAGAGAAAACTGACATACAATATAGACAGTTGTCACAAGAATGCTGAACACATGGCTGTATGGGAGAGACCAGCAAGTCAAGAAATACTCATCTGTGCAATAGTGGCACTAAACCGAGAGGGTAATCAATGGCTTACTGAGTGGCTATGAGAGCTGCTTAGTGACAAGGAACCCTTAACTGGAACTGGAATCCACATCAGAATCCTACAGGGACCAAGATCTCAGGCTTCTAGGGGAAATTCCCACTACCAGAGAGCTACAGAGAGGCTACACACATTAGGAGATAGCCAAGATAGCAATGTTGTTTCATTTTACCTATATTGATATCACTCTCCAATGGATTCAGATAACTGAATCTTTTTAGTAAAGATTAGATTTTTACATTTAGAAAAGCAAGATTCATCAGTAAATATTAGAAAAAAGTAATATATGAATATATTATATAAAAATAGATGTATATAGAAGAAAAGACATTTAGAAAGCTATGTCATGCAAATAATAAAAATCAAGACACCTTTGCTATATTAATGTAACTTAAGACACAATAGGGAATAATCCAACATGAGTGAGACTTTGGGTTTTATCCTCAGTACCAATAATTGACAATAATAATAATTATGGTGATGTTTACAACTGTAATTAAAATGGAATAATATTAGAACAATAAAAATAGAGCTAGTGGATATTAAGGCCCTAGACATTATCACTAAATGACAGATTTATACAGCTGAACCAAAGCCTTTCATCACCATGATTACAGACAGGTCCCAGAGTCAGGATATAAATTGTCTGATACGGACAAGAATAGACACAGATTTTATTTTCTTGAAACAACAGGGAAACTTGAGGTTCCCCTCTGTTACCTGTTAGTGGTTAAAAAACAACAGAGGGCAAAAGATGAACCATGTTTAATTGTTTTATGGCTGGGTGGTTTTTTGTTTGTTAGTTTCTTTTGGGGTTTTCGAGGTATGGTCTCTAGTATTCAGAATTTAACTCAAGAAATGATCACTGAAGAACAAGTTCAAATACCACCTGCCTGTGCTGAAGTTTTAGAGGAATTAAATGTTTTGGTTAAAACAAGTATATGAAAAGGTGGAAATAAACAATTTCAAACTTGCACACCGAGATGAAACAGTTTAACAGCAAGGAAACATTAAGGGGCTTTTAAAGAGGAAAATATTTCATGAAGCAATTTCAAAGGAGATCTGTCTCTGCAGAATAAAAACAAGTGGCTGAAGATGAGCTCATGAAAAGATTCTTGACAAGTTTCAGAAAATAGCATCCTCGGGACCAAGCAGAGATACCATGATGCATGTCTCAAACATGCAGCTGTGAGAAGATGACACTCCAGGAGCCAAGAACGGAGCAGGCGGAGGAGAGGCCTGGGGAGGAGGTAAGCAGACCCAAAGGAACACAATAAAAGACTTTTGTCACAAACTGAGTGGCAGGGTCAAGTGGGAGAAGGGTGTAGAAATGAGCCAGCCAGTTCTGTGTAAGGAGCATGTTTTCCCACCAGGCACCAACACATCTTTTGCTTGGAATATGGGTCCCTTTGAATTGTCACTTCTTTGAGAAAATAAAGATCCTAGATATGTCACCTCATTCCAAAGTGAAGTATGCTTGGGCCACCCTAACTCTTATAATAAAGATAACATAACAAAGCACCCCACCTCTGCTGAGCACTCCCCATGCTCTCAAGCTGTGCCCATTGCTTTCTCCACACGATTCCTAATCTTCATAAAAAATAATGAAGCAATAATTTTTATTTTACAAATAAGAAATCCAGGGCATAGAGAGCTTGAGTAAAGGAATTGAGATCAGACACCTTGTAATTGTTGAGAATGGATCCCTGACTTGTCATCTCTGGAGGGCACTTTCTTTAATGTCACCCTGGCTTACATTTCTCACCTCTGACGTGCACTGGTCTTACGTATTGTAATTACTTTTTCACACTTTTATATCTCTTACTGGCCTGTGAACACTTCCAGGAAATAAGAATTCATCTTTGTCTCTCTCTGATGCCAAATACAGTGTATAATCGGTGTCCAATAAATGTTTGATAATATATGAAGAAATGAATGAGTGCTAAATGATTGATCCTGATGAGCGTGCAAATGAAGCAGAGCATGTCCATTTTGTAATGGAAAATATAGAATGAAATAAGCTCTAAAAAGCCAATTCAGTGTATCTACTTTTGAAAACTACTTGAGCCGGGCGTGGTGGCGCACGCCTTTAATCCCAGCACTCGGGAGGCAGAGGTAGGAGGATTGCTGTGAGTTTGAGGCCATCCTGAGACTACAGAGTGAATTCCAGGTCAGCCTGGGCTAGAGTGAGACCCTACCTCGAAAAACCAAAAAAAAAAAAGAAAAGAAAACTACTTGAAAAATAGAAGACACACATGTGTCGCATGTAGTAAACTCCAAGACAATGTAAACCCCATTCTTAAGCTGATGGCCCAGCTTGTTTTGCCTACAATCTTGGTAGAAAATTGCCCCTGCTACATCTGTGCCTGTGTTTGCACATCACTGTAAATGTCTCATGGATTTCAAAGATGACTGATGTGTAGATTGACTCAGTGTTTGTATTTTTATGGAAACCCCAATCTTTATATAGTTCAAATGGCAGTGGCCCACTAAAAGAATGAATCAACACTTCAGGAACGTGAACTGAGATGATTTACTCAGCAAATGACACTTTATGTGAATGAAAGCTGGGGATTTTTTTTTAAATAAAAAGCAAATAGTAGCATGTGACAAGGTGTGTTAATGATTAAAATATTCCTCTTATCTTTCCTTGTCGGAAGTGAAGGGGGGGGAGAGGAAGGACGTTAAAGAGACAGGCAGAATTGAGAGGGAGAGGAGCTCAGCACACTGGCTATCTTCCATATATTTCTCATGCATTCCCTTGTTTGGTTGGTTGGCTGGTTGGTTTTTTCGAGGGAGGGTATCATGTTAGTCCAGCCTCACTCCATAGCCTCAGGCTGGTCTTGAATTTATGACAATTCACCTACTTCAGCTTCCCGAGTGCTGGCAGTAAACATGGGCTTCCCTCTGGGTCTTTTTGACAGCAGGTTTGGCCATGACACTTGCCACACTCCACCCGGGGGCCTGTGAAAAGATAGTTTGTTTGCAACATCTAAGTGAAAATTTTGGAGACATCCCTGGCTTTGTCTGCTCTTTCATTCTTCCCTCGCTGTTATGAAAATGGAATACCCCATATGGAGCTGAAATTACAAAACAAAACAACAAAAGCCTTCGAGGGAGTCAAGGGCAGTAATAGTGTGTAGAGCTGTACATTCATGTTCCAGACAAATCACTTCAGCCTGTCTCTGTGTCAAGACATTCTGCCAGTCTGCCACATCATGGGAACACTGGCTTTTAGCTCTCTCCTGATTTGTAAATGACAGTGCTCAACCATCAAAACCAAAAGAACCAAATAAAACAACATCCACCTTTTACCACTTGCTAAATAAATAAATAAATACCAATAGACATTAATTGATGCCAATCCAAGTCCACAGTGGTCACCAGTCTTGCAAAGAGCCAAATTCAGAAACCTGTCCAATAAGCTAAGGGCTCTCTCTCTCTCTCTCTCTCTCTCTCTCTCTCTCTCTCTCTCTCTCTCTCTCTCTCTCTCTTTCTTCTTCTTCTTCTTCTTCTTCTTCTTCTTCCTCTTCCTCTTCTTCTTCCTCCTCCTCCTCCTCTCTCAGAAATTGGAATCCCCAGTGATGAATGACTATGGTAAATATCCAAAGTCACTGGTATGGTCTGAATAGTTGCCTTGAACAATCTTATGTTAAAATTCATACACTCCAATGTGTAATAATGCATTATATGTGATGATAGATCCTTTAAAGAACTGATTTCATTGAAATGTAACCATTGGGGTGAGCCCTGATTTTTATGAAAAAAAGTATGGGCACACAGAGAACACAGGGAAAAGAGAAAGAGGCCATCAAACAAAGCGAATCTACCATTATTTGACCTTGCACTCCTAATCCCCTAAACTGGGAGAAGAGATTTGTTTGTAAGACCCAGTTTGTAGTCGGCCTTAGCAATTAGTGAATAGCTACTATAAATTTCACATTTAACATGCAAACTCTGAAGCAATGTCCTTTGATCAAATATCCACCTATTCTTAATCAAACTCTTCTATTTATCTACATGTACACCTATATCATCTTTATATATTGTGGTGTGTATGGATGTTTATGTGGAGCTGGGATTCAAACTCAGGATCTCACACACACTGGGCAGGTGACCTACCACTGAGCTATATCCCCAGCTTCTCTTAGCCATTATTCAATTATCCCTTGTATGTTTATTTAGAGATAGAACTCCACTGACAATAGTGGCTAAACTGGCACTTACTGAGCATTTCATGTGTGTAACTAGCTGAAGAAAGCCACATGAAAATGGGCTGGATCTGACATAGAGAAATATGGAAGCTGTTATGTAAATGAAGTCATCTGTCTTTCCAAGTTCAACTGATGGCTTTAGACTCCTTTAAATTCCACTTCCTTCTGAAAAACATCACAGAGAGTACTCCATGCACGACGTCCTATGAGGACTTGTGTTTATGTCTATCATAATTCTCATTACAGTTTTTAATTGTTTAAGTTTATTTCCATAGTGGACCTTGATTTCTTAAAGATCAAAGATTAAATTTTCCTGTTTGTACGGCACCTTGTAAGTTTCACATGGCAGAGTATCATCCTTGTTATTATAAACACTAAATATTTCTGCTAGTCTTTAATTGACACTTTGTAGCTGTTTGTCAGCATTTGTTACCAAAGAAAACATGTTGATAAAAGCTGATCTGACTTGAAATTGCTCTCTGCTATAATGCATTTTCTCAGAGTAAGCAAAATTCTTCTTTCCTTTTCCTTTCTCTCTCTCCCTCTCTCTTGGAAGAAGCCAGGCCCACTTCAATGTGTGCCAAACACTTTTGAACAATGTGCAGAAAATGTTTTGCAGAAATATATAACATAATGAGAATAATGATGATATTTTGACCATATTTTCCATCTGCAAGACTTTTCTTACACCACTTTTTTTTTCATTTAAAAGCTTGTCAGCTCCATTCTTGGTTTAGGAAACAAGAAATGAGGACAGTAGATTTATTCTTAACTTTTTAAGAGACAGGCTAATTTAACACATAGTTATCCTTTGATAAGTATTTGATGAGTGAATGGCTAAAGACAACTATCAAATATTCCCTTGCTCCTCTTTTAGTCATACAATTCTCTAGTTCTCTACTAGTATTTAAAGAAAAATCATTTTTGAGATAGGGTCTTATTCTAGCTAAGGCTGACCTGAACTAACTCTGTAGCCCTAAGCTGGCCCTGAATTCACAGAAATCCTCCTACCTTAGCCTCCCAAGTATTGGGATTAAAGGTGTGCATCATCACACCCAGCCCTCAAAGAAAATCTTTTTTATATATATTTTATTTATTTGTTTATTTTAGAGAGAAAGAGTGAGAGGGAGAAAGAGGCAGACACAGTGGGAGAATGGGTGCACCAGGGCCTCCAGCCACTGTAAACAACTCCAGACACATGCACCACCTTGTGCATCTGGCTTTACGTGGGTACTGGAGAATTCAACTCAGGTCCTTCTGCTTTGCAGGCAAACACCTTAATCACTAAATTTCTATCCTCAGTGTCTCCCCTCCACCATTTCTGGCTTTGTCTTTCTCTGACTGCAGCAGGATTTCTGTCTCACCACTCACTGATACCTCTCTCACACTGAGCATCAGTGACTCCATATTGCCACTGAACATCCCTCTACTCAACAACACAAAGGTTTTCCACACAGTTTACCATTAAACCCTTCTTAAACTTTTTAGGCTTCTATGGTAAAGACTTCTGTCTGGGTGAAAATAATAGAAACACAACTCAAATTAACTTGTTCAAACATAAAACGAATATACTGACTCTTATCCAGAGAGTTCAAGCAATGATGGTGCTCGCTTCAGGCACCATTGCTTCAAACAGCCCTGTCAGAAAACTATTGTTCTCTCTCTCTCTCTCTCTCTCTCTCTCTCTCTCTCTCTCTCTCTCTCTCTCTCTCTCTCTCTCTCTCTCTCTTTCAGTTTACATTTCTGGTATTATCTTATCTATTTGGCAAGTTGAGTTCCCAAGGAAGGAAGCTTTTGAAAGTTCTAGATTGATATCAACAAACCTTTTCTTAATGGTCAATGCTTCTATGTATATTAGCAAAATTTAGAATTTGGTGCTATACCCAACCTAGAGCTGGGTGGGATGGTATCATGCCAGTGTGTTAACAAAAGCATAAGTCTCCCTTGAAATGCATGGATAAAAAACAGGCACGCGTGCACACAAGCATGCGTGCACATGCACCACAGCAGCTGTGACAGACCATCTGTTGTCCGTCTATCCCGCCTTGTTTCCTGCTCCTTTCTTGACTTCAGTTCTAAGAGTCAGAATTTCTCTGGCATTTGCTCTGAGCTCCTCCTTCTTCTCTCTTCACTATCTCTTCCTCACTGTTGACAAATTCTTCTGGACCTCAGCTGAAATTTACTCAGGATGCTGTGGATACCACAGGTTTACTTCTCCACAGGCATTTCTCTCTGAAGTGTAGCAAACAAGGCCTTCTGTTTATTCAATGTCACTACATAGATTATGTCTAGGCATTCCAATTTTAAATTGATGCTGTTTTCCCAAGTCATTAATAGGTCATTAGATCCAAAAACATAGGAAACATCATTGTCTTCTTCTCTTTAATTTTCATATCTTGTTCATCATCAAATCATAGGCTTTATAGCTTTAAAGTGAATCTCAAATCCATGCCACCATTCATCCTTCTATTCTGATGTCCCCTAGCCAAGGCCAAACCAATTTCTCACTGAAATGATAGCAGTCACCTGTTCAGTCTAGATTCCACATAGCTTCTTCTCTAATCATGTTTTTACCCCAGTTAAGGTGATTCTTTTAAATTGGAAACTTTGGAGCTGGGGAGATGGCTCAGGGGTTAAGGCACTTACCTCCAGTGCCTAAGGCCCCAGGTTCAATTCCCCAGATCCCACATAAGCCAGACCCACAAGGTGGTGGCCCTGGTGTGCTCTCTCTCTCTCTCTCTCTCTCTCTCTCTCTCCTTGAAAATGAATAAATAAAATATTTTTTAAAAAAAATAAAAAATAAATTGGAAACTTTGTTGTATGGACAAATCTTGTGTTGGTCCCATTCCCTTTGTATTAGCCTCTTCAATCCCACCACTGGTCTTCGCCATGACTATGAGTTATGAAAGCAGCAGTCAGTCATTGTGTGGAAGTGGGAGGGGGAGCAACGCCTCAGTTCAGGTGATCATTTGAGCATCATTGACTTTGTCTCCACACCCTATATCTCCTCCCTAAGCTAAATACACACTGTTTTCCTTTCTATTCCTCCAGCAGGCAATGCGATGTTCTCTCAAGATCTTTGCATCTGCCCTTTCTTCTGCATTTCTCAGTTCTTAGCTAAAGTAGTTTCCCTTTGGATGGACCTTCCTTTGCCATGTTGTAGGCAGCTTGGGCTGCTACAGAAAAAGACCATATGCTTATGAAGAACAGAAATTTTATTTCTTGCCATTCTAGAGGCTGAGAAGTTCAAGATCAAAGTATTACTAGATTTGGTGTCTGCTCAACACTGATTTCCTGTGTGTTTCTTCTCACTGTGTCCTCACAGGCAGGAGTGAGGGTTCTCTGTAAGGTTTTCTACGAGACTGTTATTAACATTTATGGGAGTAAAATCCACATGGCATCACCACTTTGGACTAAGGCTTTATGTCCACAATCCATTATATGAGGAATTAAGGTTCAACACATTTAAGGGAGACATAGATATTGTTTATAATATCACTCTAGATTTACTTTGTCCCTTGGCTCTCTTAGTCTGTCACTCATTGGAAAGAATGTAAGTTCTGTGAGCATCTAGAGTTTGTGCATCACTAAATTACCAGAGCTTAAAATAGTGCATGGATTTAAAATCTTTTTGAAAGAGTGACGATCCCCATTAGTTTTTCATAGCACTTCTGACTTACCTGCTCCTGCCATGCTTACTTGGTTGCTCATCCAATGAATATCTCTGCTTTAGAACGGAACACTGAGAAGCAGAATCTGGTCCAGGTCCTTGTCCTGAGCTGACTCCTGATATACCCATGTTGAAAGAATGTCTGAATCAATGTTCATCAGTAATTGCTTCCTGAACTTAAGCAGAGACCATGACTAAAAGTGCTTTCTTCTTGATTCACTTGAAATCACATTGTAATTATAATTACATTGTAAAAAGGATACCTATGTCTTGGTCAACATTTGCCTGTTTGAAATAGGGATTTGAAGTATTAGTCACTGAGTAAATTTGAATTTAGGTAGAAGTTCTGTGAAAGGGCACACAAAGATCTTTGCCTCCAGATCCCGACCTCCTTTGTCTGTCCACTCTCATGGAAGCCTTGTCTATTCTGGCCTCGCCAGGCTTTCAGCCTTGTCCCATTTGACTTTGTTCCCATTCTTGCAGAGTCACACTTTTCTACTCTAGATTTAATAATAAATCTCCATCCTATCTCTCTACATGTTTGCTTTTCTCTGTGCTTTCACCTTGTTTATGCATTTTCTTATGACAACACTTCAACTATTAGGCACATATATGTGCCATTGAGTGTGTATATGTGTGTCTTATCTTTAAGGTATGTATCCTTTCCCCTTCTTTATTAAGATTTTCAAATTCTGGGCCATTAATGTTTTTGTCACTTCAATAGCAACCATGTCCCTGGCATATAGTTGGTATCAATTAACATAGTTGAAAGTAATCTCTCTTTTGTTTAAGAAATGTAATTGCTTGTTGAAACTGGTCATTCCTATGGAGAGTACATGAGTCAAATTATGGAGCTCACCCATAAATCAGGTCAGTGACAGCCACACAGAAGGCCTGGGTACAAAGAAGATCAATTAGGAAAAAGACATCCATGTCAGAGTGCAAGGAAAGCCCTCATAACCTCATGACATTTTCAACAAATCAATCAAAAACCAATCAACATTTATAATAGTCATTCTGTGGCATTTTCCTTGTCACATGGCCTCTGTTTCTATTCTTACCAGTATTATATCTGTTCTGATGAATTTTCAGTGTAATTCACTTCTCTAATCCAGTGCTCCAAATGGTTGGTGCTTATTACGTAGTTGAATCTTAGTAGTTTATCAAATTGAATTTGACTAATTCAATTCAATATTATCTTTAATTCTAGGTCACAAATCAGAGCAGTCTCAGGGTAAAGGTAGATATTTTGGAGAAAGAAAATATCATAATGACTCATGAAATAAGTCACATTCATAGAGTCTAGGTTTAGGAAGTGTGAGTTTCAGCCATTGTAGCGTAGATAAGAAGTCATGAAGACAGGACCAGCTAGAAGGGCTGTCTGAAGACCACACTATGGTTTCTGAGAGCCCCCAAACCATGGCCAATTGTTTACAAGTATAAATTGCATTGTTGTGGAGGACCTGAGAGGGATGGGCAGGGTTTTAAGGTAGTAGTGAACACTTAGAGAATTCAGAACAGAGTCAGAGGAGACCAAACATACCATAGTTGGTGTTGTCCATGAGTTTTACACTACCTCTTATATGTTGGAGACAGAAAGGGTGATTTTAAAAAGCCCTTGGTAAAAATTAGTTAGGAGCAAAAGGCAACTGGTTACGAAAGGATGTAAAACCAAGCAAAAGTAAGAAGAAAGGAGAAAGCTCTGATAGTTAAAAATAAAAATGTGCTTGATTTTAGAAATGTTGAAGCTTGAGATGACAGAAGTGAGGCTGGTCTAAAGTTGGGAACATGATTTTCAAGGGACCCAGTAAACGTATTTAAATGGTGGTAACTTTGAGGAAAGTCTTTGGAGGGAAAGCCACTGGAATTTGAAGAAAGTAAGAACTCAGTAGACATGACAGAATCCTCAAACTAATGAAATTGAAGAGAATTTTTTTTCTTAAGTTTTCATATTTTTCTACAACTCCCAAATCATTTCCTTGAATAAATAGGGAAAATACTTGCTTTTGCTACCTGATTCTATTATCACCACCTATATTATCTAGAATAGCATATAACTCAATGTGTGAAGTGAGTCACACGACTAGCTAATGAAAAGTGCTATTTTCTGTCCTGACTTCATGAAGCAGGATCTCATGGATGGTGTCCAGCAGCTCTATTTTTACAATATTTCTGGGGGGATTCTCATGCACGCTGAAGTTGCTGAACCAATGACCCAGGCACAGCAGCACAACCCTGGGAACATTTCCTTATCTTCTGCACTGATGCTAGTCAGAGGGCCTGGCTTCCACACACAGCTAGGGGCTATTCTCAACTTCACTGAGCAGAAAGCTTTCCTGAGCTCCAGAATTCCTTTTAATATTTCTACTGCAGTCCTCCCAGGGACATTATTCAGCAAGCCATCGAGTTAATGTGTCCCAGGTAGACTTAGATAAAACAACCATCCAATTAAAATCGTTTGTCCTTTTTAAGGAACGTGTAAGGTCTTTTTTTTTTTTCTTGACCGCTTAACCTTTTTCTTATACTTTATCTTGGTGCAAACCCATTCTGTTATTCTATTTTCTTTTTTTTTTTGTACTAGTCAAAAGAGGTGCCAAAGCAAGCCAGGTATAATGAAGAAACATGTGTTATTACAAACAATAAGAGAGAGAGAAGACAGAGAGATTTGCTTAGAACCTATTATCCCTCAAACTAACCTGCATGGCAAGGATTCAAAAATAATAAGGATTTTTTTCTAGAACTTATGGCGAATGATTAAAAGACCAAAAGATATTTAAATTCATATTTTTGAGGATCATTAAAATGTGTGAAAGCATTCTCACTGAGAGAAGGCTTTAGAAACATGATTAGTGCATTCTTTTTTTAATACTAGGATTTCCTTTTTTTTCTCCACTTAGATGTAGATATTCTCTTGAAGATTAAAACACTTTTTGAAATTGCCTAGGGGGAAATAAAGGGCAGTATTAAAATCACACATCAGGCTGTGCTAGCAAATAATGTTAAGGGTGGTTTTCCCACACCGCTGCCCTCTAGCAAGATCAGAGGCAAGGTGATATACTCCCAGTATACAGCATGTGGGCTAATGAGGCTGAGGTCAGGGTTCAGCTGGAAAACAAGCTACTTAGTATGACAGGGGTGATGCCCGCTGTGCAAAGCATTCAGTCACCTAGGAACTCCTATTTGGTTCTGTTTTGACATTTCTGGACCTTCTTCCAAACTACCAAAAACAAAATTTCTAGGAATGGGGAAAAAAATCTATACTTTTAAAGAACTCCCCAGGTAATTCATAACCACTCTGGATTTTGGAGTCACTAACCATTTAGAAATCTATAGAAGCAAGAAGTAAACCCAGCATAAACATGTACTGGGGTTGCAAGAAAAAGCTGCGGGTTCCAAACTGTATCCATGCAGAACTCTTAAGCCTCCAGGGAGCTGGTCATTGGGTAGCTATTGAGGTGAATTCTCTGCAGAAGCCATGAGTTCCAGAAAAGTTCAAGTCTCAGTAGCAGCAGAAGCCCTCTACATACTTCTCAGGTGTACTTCACTGAGATTTGAATTCCAATGAGCAGAACTCCCATTTTCCCCCCAGAGACAGGCAAGAAGACTGCCCTGGAAATGGATACAGATTGTGGAATCCACCCTCTGAAACAGTCTGCTCTGAGTAGAATGATCATCATGCTGATTTTACCTACATGTTATTCTGGAGAATGAAAAAGGGTAACTTCTCAGGGTTTTCATGGTTAAAGTGTTTCCCAACCCAAAAGTTAGTCCTTGGCCAACATCAGAAAACTCTAGTGTGATCCTGACAACAATCCTATGAAACCAAGCAGAATAATCTATCTGCACATGGAATTTGTGTTGGGACAGAGGGGAGGCCGCTGGTGCCGTAGAGACAGGCTAGAAAAACAGCAGGTGGGGAAATAAAAAGCTTTAAAATCTGGTAAGTGGAGTTGAAAACAAAACACATGTATTTTCCACAATCTAACCAGATGCAACGTGTGAAATGTACACAGTCAGACTGTATTTGTGATCTTTTGTCAAGTGAAACAGATAACAAATAGCTCTTCAAGTTAAACATAAATGAAGCGAGATACAGAAACCCATTGTTTTAAAATACAAAATTGAATTTATCCTTTGTTCTCCAGTTTTAAAGCAATATT
The DNA here is from genome assembly GCA_004024765.1 of Zapus hudsonius. Taxonomy (NCBI): domain Eukaryota; kingdom Metazoa; phylum Chordata; class Mammalia; order Rodentia; family Dipodidae; genus Zapus; species Zapus hudsonius. The sequence goes on along the minus strand of PVHP010004126.1, from coordinate 43,574 downwards.
TTGTACTTTTTATTTTGGTTTTAGAAAAGACCAATCTTGACTATTTTCTCCCTCCCTTAGAGAGCTCTACACTAACCTCCGTTCTGTCAGGAATTGGACCGAGAACTTTCAGGCCCAAGCCAGTGGCTCAGCAAACACTTCCTTAAATGCAACCAACTTTCCTCTGACATCTAGCATTGGGAATCCACAGCCAGTGAGATTAAGCCTCTGCAAATTTTGACAACAGTAATTGACATTTATCTATTATCCCATCTGTTACATTTGTGGATACTATTTTAGAAGCTAGGCTTTCTGTCAATACCTCTTGCTGAAAATATGCTGTGTAAATGGAATGGGTCTGGGAGAGGAAGTTCATGCAATGGATTCCATAATTATGAAAGTGGCCAGGTTGATCTAATTATTCACAGACTTAGACTCTCTTCCCTACCACTCATGGCCCCTCTTGCCAGTTGACGCTCACTACTTTCTCAATAGGTTACAGTATGTTCATGATGATTTTATGTTTTTGATCCTAAAATGGTCTATCCTCATGCTTAAGCCATTTCCCTCCCCCCATCCTTACCCCTCATTCATAACCTCTTACTGCTTTCTACTAGTCTGCATAAAGAAAACGGTTATCCTCATTAAGGACCACATATGAGGGAGAAAATGCAGGGTTCGATTCTCTGTTCTTTTGAGTGTTCGCTTAGTAAGATCTGCTCGAAGTCCGACCATTTTTCCCTAAATTTCGATATGTCATTTTTCCTTTCAGCTGAGTAAAATTCCATCATGTAAATATACCACAGTTTCGCTGGCCATTCCTCCATGGATGGGCATTTGGGTTGATTCCAATACTTGGCTATTATGAATTGAGCTGCTATAAATATAGTTATACAAATGTTTCTGTGTCGAGATGTGACATCTTGTGGATAGATGCCTAGATCAGCCTGACAACCCCTGGTTCCAACCACTGGTTCCTTCCCTCACTGAGCTGTTGACCAAAGCGACTCATGAGATTTCAACAACAAGATAGAATTATGTTAAAGCTCTTGTGTGCCCTCCCTAGTTCTGAGGCAAAGCCCTGTTGCTGAAGAAACCACAGAATGCCATCGACCAATATTGAGAGACCTTTCAACGTCCGGAATGGTATCCAGCCCCCAGAAGGCAGTTAGTGTAGTGCTAGAAGGCACTGCACAGGCTGCCAGGGGAAACTGATCAACAACAGCTGGAGTAAACAGAGACCACTGACACGAAACACAATCTGCAGCCATGAGTAGGCTGACCACACCTCCTACTGGGAGAGAACAGCGAACCAACAAAGGAGCACTTGTGTAATGGAGAAGCCTGGGCCTGGGGGAGACAATCAACAGCTTTCAAATTCAGCCAATTTTCCACTTTGTGAGGGGGACCCCTTGTCTGGAACTTGGGATTCAGGGCGATAGGCACCAGATCCCATACTCTTGGGCTCCCAAGACAAGATGCACTATGGGAGCGATTGATGGGGAGGCTACTAAAAATAGAATCTAGGTAATCCAGAATTGTGTATAATTGTTAACCTAAACTGATCTCACTCTCCAATGGAGATTGTGTTTGTATTTTTCAGGATGCAGCAAGAGAGCTGGGGCCCATCTAACCCTACCACAACCGTACACTGATAGCTGAGATCCTGGCAAAAGAGGAGCCACCACAGTCATACCGTGGAGGATCCAAATGGAACCCCGTAGAGAATGACGGGATGAACAAGGGACTCACAGCCACAGCCATTAAATCAACACAGGATAAGCCAGTAAGACAGAAACCAACGATTTTTGACACAAAGACCCCTAAACTCACAACCTTAAAGCAGCCTTAATACTCATCCACCACGACTCAGGGAACTATGCGGAAGAGGGGGCGGAAAGATTGTGAGAGCCGTGGTGGGGGAGATTATCCAGAGGCATGGAGGACAACCTGGCTGAATACTAGACTATCCATGGTCCCCTGCCACAAGGACTGATCCAGACGACCCTTTGAGGAGGGGGGGGCAGTGGGGAATTGGGGATAACATCTCATTGTTTGCCCACTAAATATTGTAATTAATTATGGACAATAAAAAAAAGCCGTGTTATAACTCATTATGGACAATAAATTAAAAAAAATAAATAAATAAATAAATAAATAAAATAAAAAAAAATAAATGTTAAAAAAAAAAAAAAAAGCCGTGTTAAAAAAAAGAAAAAAAGAAAGTGGCCAGGTAACCTTACATCTCAATAGTCAGTATAAATGGTCCTCTACCTGGAATGTTTTCTTTTTTTTATGATGATGAGGAAGCAAACCCATATTCATACTTTTCATTTTCAACCTATACTATAGAGTAGTGAACAAGTTTATTCACTACTTATTCAACACTTGATTATAAAATGGACTCTGTGGTAGATGACTTGGCACAACTATAGACTAATATAAAGGTTCTGAGGATATAAAGGTGAGCTGGGCATCAGTTAGGAAGGTGGCTCAGAGTTAGAGAACATGCCAAGCATGGGTTCAATCTTCAATGCTAGCAAAGAAAACAAGGGTAAACTAGGCTAAACTGTGAAGTTAGGTTTGGAAATGCATTTTCTCTTTTTTAATATTTTTTTTTCATTTTTGACATTCATGCACACACAGTATATATATATATATATATATATATATATATATATATATATATATAATATAATATATAGTATTGTCCCCAATTGCCCTTTTATTTACACCTCTCATCTTCCCCATGAATCCCCATCTTACTTCCCATTGAGTAAAATTAGGGTTGCTTTCATGATCATATTTTGAACATAGGATGACTTTATCAGGACAGAACTCCACAGTAATTTAAATCCCATCTGTGTTTTTAAAACTGTCCTTTGCTAGGGAATGTTCAAGGGGTTTCTGCTCTGTTATTAGAGCATGATGATGGCATAAAATAACCTCTTTCCTCAATTCAGCAGGGTCCTTGATTACAAAGAAGCTACAAAGAGAGAAGCTTAGTCGCTGTCATTTTGAGACAGTCAGCCAAACAGTTTTACAAAGAGGAAACTGTGGGTAGATGAAAGTTCTGCCTGTGAAGTAGATGTTACCCCAGTGCATTGCGGTCATATTATGTGTGCCCGAAGGATAAAGAATTCAGGTGTGAAGTGGTGAGGCAAGAGTTGCAAATTAAATAAGCTCTGAGTTTGGGGTTTTTCCTTTAGTGTGCTGTAGAAACATGCCCATGGCTCCAGGGAACTTCATGATTAAGTTGGAACGAATGCCTCATGTTAAATGTAGCAGAGGAGAAGTTATTAAATATTTCTTGGCAATTAATTGCCTGAGATACGCCCTTTTTTCACAGCTTTGGTTTCAGGTATGCAGGAGAGTTCAAAACATTTAATTGCACCTAATTTGTTGCTGTAGTTGGATCATCTGCCAAAGTATTGTGCAGAATTCTGTGACCTGTGGGAAGGATTTGTAAGGGGCTTCAGTGTGACAGACCCAAAGGAAGAGATATTTTTTACCTTTGTTGTGCAATAATATATATATATGAACCTTGACCTGTTTTCTTTGAAATTAAAGAAATTATGAAAAAACTTCCAAATAAGTAGTAAATTCAGTACAAATTGGAAAGAAAATCCTTCCTAGAGCTCTGGCAGTCATTTCGTAATCGGATGCAACCTCGCTGACCTGTTGGCCAAGATTGTACGGAAATTCTTTCTTTGATGGAAGCTGAGAGAGAAATAGAAGGCAATCATTCCTTTGCATCTGTCCAGTTACTATGTAACCCTCAGCCACCTGCCATCTGATTTCCTCTCCTCGTTTGGGTGACTTCCTAGTTATTGAGACCTCTCATTTAACCACCATGTCCAAACATTTGTGACTCTTCCCTTCAAAGCAGTGCCTTGTTTTCAGACACTTTCTACTTTTGGTCACAATACTCTGTACTGAAATCACATTCTTTGATTGCTTATTGTCATCCAGTTTTTCAATCTATCGTCTCTCACAAGAGAAAGAGGGAAGTTTTCCTGCATTGTTTATCCTTAAATCCCTAATATCATTCCAGTACCTTACACTGAATAGCATGTGCCCAATACATACTGAATGGATGAATGGGTGGCAGATTAAGACCTAACATTTTCTGGGTTGGTTCACATTCCTTATCAACGCCAGCATTTTCTATGTAACCCAAAATACGTAGCATATTTTAGGTACTTTCTAAGGGCTTTGTATAAGAAGAGTATGGGTCAAAGTTATGGATCTTTTAAGAAAGCTTAATATGAATATATTATAAAATAATATCTAAGTGATGATTGGCAAAGAAAGGGGACAATATGATGACTGAGAAGACTGAGGCTAAGCATTAGAGCTGCTGCTGGCTGCCATTACTCCAGAGTAAATAGGCAAAATGAATAGTAAATAAGACTGTTTTCCAGAAGAAACTGAATTAGTACTCTCTATTCAGATGTATATCCAATCTAAATACATGATCAATCACAAATAAGTACAGATAGCAGTAATAAGTATTTTAAACCAAAGGCTTTAACTGGATATATGCATAAAAAGAAATACAAATATACCTGCCATGGGATGATAAAGGATCCTTAAAATGAGAATAATGAGTCTAGGGAGATGGCTCAGGGCTTAAAGGCACTTACTACAAGCAAGAATGTCTGATAGGGTTTTAGTCTATGGATTTAGATTCTCTAGCACCTACATAAACAGCTGGGCATAGCCACACATGCCCAGTCCTGTAGGGAGCAGAGATCAGAGAATCACTGAGGCCCATACAAACTTCAGCCCAATGTTGAAACACTCTGACTCAAAGAAATGTGTGGATGAGCAGCAGAAGAGAACACGACATGCTCATATACAACAATGCACATCCATAGGATATTAGAATAAGATTTCAAATAGTCTGCATAAGATCACTACCAAGACAATGTCTTTGCTTTGTAGAAAACTAAAACTCAGATAAGCTTATTAACTTGTTCCAAATCACAGTGCTTGATACATGATCCAAGTGCACTCTAGTCCAGGAGAGGTAAATGATTGACTGGTAGAAATGGCCTCAAATCAGTTTGGACAAGCACTTGGACTTCAACAGGATCCATGGGTGTGGTAGTTTTAATAATGTCCCCCAATAGATTCAAAAGTTTATTATAATTGTATATTGTCTCACGCCAGTTCTGGATGGAGGAGGTGTGTCTCCTTGACCAGATCCTAGGGTTCAGCCCTAAGGTGTTTCTGGGGTGGGTCTGGAATTCTAGCTTTACATATGCAAAAAGCAGTCTGAGCTCAAGCCTGGAATTCCTCTTATTTGCTAGTTTGGAGTGTGCTTGCTTCAGGTGCTGGTGGTGGGCATCTCTCTCTGTCTCTGCTTGGATCTGTGAAAGGGGGCCAGCCTTTTTCCTTAACTTCCCCTGGATCTGTTAGTTTCAATAAATACTTTCCTCCCAAAAATTGTGCCTGGTTTGGAGATTCATCCCAGCAATGTGTGGCTGACTATGACAATGGGATTGGCTGGAGAGGGGGCTCAAGGATGCTAGGAGGATCACAGTGAAGGGTGGCATCCCTGTCGTACTTCCACATGTACGTGTGGCCTCAACCCAAGCAGATTAAGAGCAGTGTTCCCAAGAGTTTGCCTATTTTAAGGTGAAAGACACTGCATGAAACATTTTTGAGTGTAGACAGTAACACTGATGAGGAATTTCTATCCTAACAGATGAACTCTGTTTTCTGAGGCTTTATGAAAATTTGTATGGGTACAAAGTGAAATATTTCTTAAAATTTTCTGTTTTTATTAATGATAAATATATACTTAGAACAAATAAAAAGGTAAGCATGTCATTAAATAGTTTAAATAATCTGCCAATATTGCCAATGTTCACAGTTTCCACTTTAACAAAATTGTGTGTTCCTTATTATGCACTCATGTTGTCTCATGTTTTACTTACTCCACAGATCTACCCATACATGGCTTAGTTTTCACTTTTGTTTTTGTAATTCTGTTTACTATTTTACCTGTTATATATCACACACACACATATATATATATATAGCTATATAGACATATAGAACTTATAATAATTTACCCATCTCCCTCTGCATCTCATATTTCCCACCTAATACTTCATAGCATTCCACAGGGAAAGTAGACAAGATTCCAATTGTAGAATCATGGAATATTCTACCTGTCATGGTTTTTGATACAGGTTTCCCCCACAAACAAATGAATGTGTTCTGGGTAATCAATCCTCAGCTGATTGCAGCTTGGGTTTTACCACCTCGCTGGCTCTGTGTTGTTGGGGGTGGGCTTATGGGGGTTACAAGCCAGCTTCCCCTTGCCAGTGTTTGGCACACCTTCCTGCTGCTGTTTCCAGTGTTGTGGCGGAGGTGATGTCCACCCCTCTGCTCATGCCATCATTTTCCCTGCCAGGATGGAGTCTCCCCTCAAGTCCGTAAGCCAAATAAACCCATTCCTCCACAAGCCGCTTTAGTTTGGGTTCTTTCTGCTCAGCAACTAGAAAGCTGACCGAAATACTACCATTCTCTCATAGACTGGCATCCAGGCTGTTCCCAATAACTTATCAATTCTTATAAAGCTGTAGTAAACATTGTTGTACATATGTCATATGTCTTTATGCACTTGTGCTTAGTTTTTATAGGACAAATTAGTAGAAATTCTAGGTTGCTTTTCACTTTATTAATATTGCCATATTGCTTTCTGCAAGGCTGTAGCAATTTATGGCCCCATCAGCAATGAATAAAAGTTACATTTCGCTGGATCTTGACCAGCATGAAGGTATTTTATCATTTTCTTTTTAACTTTTGAAATTTGAAGAGCAAAAAGCACTCTTTGATGGCTGTTTTACTCACCTTTTCCTAACTATAAGGAAAACTTAACAGGTTTTTTTTTTTAATGTTTATTGATTAGTTGGTTTCTTCTGTGAATTGCTTTGGACAATTTTAATGGGCAGAATACATTTTCTTATCAATTTTAAATGTGCTATGTTCATGATAATTTCTTTGATTCTCATCTGAACTGAAAAATTTCATTCAGTGAATCAGTTTTTTAACTTTGTTTAAAATATCATTTGCCATACAAATGGTTTTTAACTTTATGCAGTTAAGTGGGTTTCACTTTTAATTTGAGTTTTAAACCTCAGCATCAATCAACATTTTGAGTTAAATAATTTAGTCTTGAGTGGAAAATTGTCTTCTTCCCTGAAACTACTTCTGTAGCATTTATTCTAGTATACGTTTGATTTCTAACATTCAACATCAAGAATCTTTGTTATTTATTGGTTTTCTCATCTCTAGAGCAGCCACAGAAGTGCTATTGATTAAGTAACTTGAAAGGAGAATTCACAGACAAAATCATTAAGGAATACAATGCAGAAAAGAAGTGAAGAGTAGAAGGGGTATCCAGGCAGGAAAGATGCCATGATGGTTTGAATGAACTGTCCCCATAAACTCATGTGTTCCAGATGCTCGATCCTCAGCTAGTGGAGGAGGCTTGCTGAAGGAAGTGTGTTGTTGGAGGTGGGTCTGGGGATGTAATAGCCAGCTCCTCCTTGCCAGAGATCAGCTCACTCTCCTGCAGCTGTTTTCCAGATTCTGTGACAAAGGTGCTTTCCAACCCCTGCTTATGCCATGCTTTTCCCTGCCATCATGAAGCTCCCCCTTGAGACTGTAAGCCAAAATAATAAAAGCTAAAGAAACTTGCGTCCTATCTGCTGCTTTTGGTCAGGTGCTTTATCCCAGCAAGGAGAAGGTCACTGCAGCAGATTCACTGGTCCAACCCACTGAGAGTATCCTCAAGCTAAACCATGAGTAGCACAGCAAAGAAAGAAATGTGAGCAAATTATGCAATCACGGGTGCTCTATCCTTAACCTCCCTCCTCTCCTGCACTCTTATCTCCTTAGCGTCATCAATTTTTCCAATACTGCTCTCCTGCTCACACCTTCCTACCCACCTTTCTACTTCTAATGGTGGAATCACGCTTTTGATGCTGGAAGCATTGGGTTGGCGATACAATATACATAGATGAATCTGGCTAGCAAGAGCGCCCCATCAATCCCTGCTGATTCTTGCTACATGGGGATTCGTGCTCAAGTTGCAAAGTTAGGTAATTTATAAAGAGAGTTTCGGGCTGGAGAGATGGCTCAGCGGTTAAGGCACTTGCCTCTAGTGCCTAAGGCCCTGGGTTCAATTCCCCAGGACCCACATAAGCCAGATCCACAAGGTGGTGGCCCTGGTGTATTCTCTCTCTCTCTCTCTCTCTCTCTCTCTCTCTCTCTCTCTCTCTCTCTCTCTCTCTCTCTCTCTCTCTCTCTCTGCTTGAAAAAAATGAATAAATAAAATATTTAAAAAAATATATATATATATAAAGAGAGTTTCAAGATACTGATTTTTATAAGAACTTCTAATTTTCAGACATTAACACATGTTAATTACACACATACATAGACACACAGAGAGATACGATGGGATTCACTCCTCTACCCCACAAAAAGACATGCTTAAGCTTTATTCTTTCCATGAGCTATTGTTTTGCAACCTCAGAGCTGCTCGAAGCCCTGCCAACTTTAATGTGCTCACCCTGCCAGGTTGGCCACCTCACACTCTTATCCAAGAGCTGTCTGTTGCCTCTACCTATGCCAATGCATGAAGCCTAAGAGGACTCTGGCCTCCCCCTATATTCATGGCCAGTGTTACCTTTCCCATAGCTATTCCCCAATGCCTGTGATGGTTTGCGTCTTTACACATCTGACAGAATGTCTTACACTGGAGATGCCAGGTAGACATTTGTACAGTACTAAATGGATGGCTCTTTAAGGGGTGAGGTGTTGGCAAGTTTGAGTATGAAAGTGACAGATGGGATTTAAATAGGACAGAGCCTGGAATAAAGATGCAAGAGATTGCACACTGTTCCACTGTCAGAATATGTACTAGAAAGTAGATAAGGCTACGAATGGAGAGGCACGGATATAAATCTGATTCTTCCATGTTTAAACGATGTGGTTCTGGGTAAAAAAAACTAGAATTATTTCATTTAAATGCCCTCATTTATAAAGTGAGGGAATTGGAGATTTTGTTCTTGTTAGAGTTAGGTGAAGAAGAATGTGAAGGAAGTGCTATCAAAGTAGTGTGTTGGAAAGGTGAGTTTGATAGAGAAATGGGACTGAAAGTAAAAGGAATGTCAAGATGATGAAATCATCATACTGATCAGAGTAGAAGTGGCAGAGTTAGAGGTGACAGAGGAACTGGAGAGATGGCTCAGCAGTTAAGGCACTTGCTTGCAAAGCCTGACTGGGTTCGATTCCCCAGTACCCATATAAAGCAAGATTCATAATGCATCTATGGAGTTCATTTGCAGCATCAAGAGGCCCTGGTATGCTGATTCTCTCTCTCAATCTCTCCCTCCTTTTCCCTTGCTCCCTCCCTACCCCTCTCTCTCCTTGCAAATAAATAAATTTAAAAAAATAGGACAGAAGCTGATTATAGCAACTCAGTTTAGGGAGACTGAGGCAAGAAGTGCTCAAGTGCATCCCTGGACAGCACCTCTGAACAAATAATGGAACGGTCAGGTGCTTCATCATGGCTTCCATTCCCACCTGAGTTGGAAGACTTCTATAAAATATTCTCCATATCTTTATTTTCACTATAGTACCAACAATGCTCTTGTAAATACATATCTATCAACATGCCACCAGTGTAAACATGTTTATCAAAGACATCTGAGATTAGAAATGTGCGTAGACTGAAGACCACAGTTGAGGCACTGGCCTTTTTCCCGACTAGCTTTTCTCTATATTTTTGCTGCAGATGCTTTCCTCAGCCTCCCTTCCAATCATTTAGATTTTAATAGTAAAATCATCAAATTGGGAAGGAACAACCAGTAATGAAAGGAGGCCTGAGAAGTATAATATTCTCTAGAATTATATTGTGTGATTTAACAGTTATAAATCCTCTGCAGCTATCCAGCAGGTGAAATGTGGCTAACATCCATAAAGATGTGCTATAAAGTCCAACATACACACAGGGTTTCAAAAGCTTAAAGTATATCTTTTTTGACATGTGTGTGTATGGTGTGTGTGCTTTGTGTTTATGTGTTTAAAGGTGGGTGGGAGAACATGTTTCGTGTTAAGAGGCCAGAGGTCAACATCAGGTGTCTTCTTCAATCTCTCACAACCTTACTTTTTGACACAAGATCTCTCACTGGACCCACAGCTTGCTTACTTCAGTGATCTGTATGGCTTTGCCTCCCAAATGCTTAGATTATAGTTACATGCTACTACATCTAGCATTTATGTGGGTGCTAGGAATCCAAACACTGGGGACCTGAACTCAAGCCCTCACACTTCCATAGCAAGTGCTTTACCAATTGACCCATTGCCCCAGCCTGTATACTTAAAATATATCAACAGTGAATGTTTTAAAATAATATTTTGATGTATTGCATTAAGTAGTTTGTTTTTAAGATAATTTCACATTTCTTTTTCTTTAAAAAAAAATCTTCCTAATATACAGTATATACTATGAAGTGTGAGATATCCAAGTAGGGGAATGAACAAAAAAACAAATGATTCTTCAAAGACAATGTTTCACTGTCCACATCTCCAAGTGCTTGATATCTGGTCATAAATAATTTATTTTCATAGTACTAAAATGAGAATAACCATTTCTATCCTTCAGGAAATATTACTGAAGCCTTGGATTGTAGGTGCCCAGCATTGCTCAGGTACCAGAAACACCATGATCAACAATACAGCCTTCAGAAGCTTTTGTTCTGGGGGAAGACAAGAGGGAAATATGCAGTAATAAGATAGTCTGAGGATTCGTGGTCTGTAATTGCTGGGGAGGAGTTCATCCAATCCTAGGCTGCACAGCTCAAATCTATCCTGCCACTCTGATAACTCATCCTCAGATCTCTGTCTCCTTATGTAGCCCTTCTCCCTCTTCTGGGAAGCCTTCTTGGTACCATCAACACCCCAGAATCTGAGAAGTGTTTACATTTACCAGTATCTGTGAACAGAAGCACTATCATCTACCATCTTCTCTCCCCTTCTTTCTCCTTTCTCTCCCCGTCTTTCCTCGCTTATCATTTCCAGCCTCTCCTATCCCTTCCTCTTCTTCCTTTCTTGCTTCTCATTTCTCTTCTCTTTTTCCTTCCCCTCCTCCCTTTCCTCTCCTTCTCTTCTCTTCTTCTCTCCTCTCTCCCTCTCTTTCTTCTCCCCCCTCCTCGCTTTCTCTCAGATTGTGAAGTCATTAAAGGGAGTGTGTATGCTTCCTATTGCTAGGTCCCTAGTGACATGTGGCATGTTCAAAGTACTGAATAAATTTTCCTTTTCCTCCTTCTCACCCCTTTCTTCAACCAAGGTCTAGAAGCAAAGTCCTATGAACAGGTAAGAACTAACAGAAATGATAAAAAGCAGGAAGTATAGGAGGCTTAGTTTTTTTTTCATACTAGAAGAGAATTTTATGCCAGAGCAAGTGGCAGAATTTTCCCAAAAAGGGAATAACAAACAGCATTATCAAATGCCACAGCGATGTTAAGGAGATCATAAAATGACTATTGTATTTGACAGTTGTATTACATTCATTATTTGAATTTGAATAAAAATATCATTAAAAAGTTTCCAGTGACATTTTCAGCTTTAGATAGTCTTGGTTTTGCTGTGAACATATGAAGATTTGAGAAAAAGATGAGATTCTTTTGTCAAATGACAACAAGACTTTTTTAAGTTTGCTTAATGCCTACTCAGACTGTAAAATGCATATTGAACTCCCAGCAGCAAGGGAGGTTGGACAATTCTCTTGTTAGCATGATCCATGGGATGACTCTGGACTTTACTAAGAAAACTATCAATTTTTCCTTCCAGTTATTTCTAGCAGGTGGCTGAAGGATAGACTCAAGTTTGAAGAACTGTATGAATCATAACTTCTTTTCCTCTCCCTTTAGACTCCCTTCTGACTCAAGGATCGTCACCAATCAAACAAAGTGCTGTGGAGGGGAAGTGGCCTGATGTATGACTCTGTGCTTCCTAACCAAAAGTAAGTCATTTCTGAGGGGTTGTTTTAGCTCATGTGAAAAATGTGCCTTCTGGCTAAATTGTAAGTCTCTTAGCACACACACCAATTTTCATTCATCCATACCCCACTGTGCTACATAGTATTTTATGCAGATAAGATAGGGAAAATAACAAATTAAAAATTTCTGCTTTTTGATACAAAGTCTCTTATAGCCCAGGCTGGCCACAAACTCACTATGTAACTGAGGATGACTTTGAACCTTTGACCTTTCTGTTTCTAGTTTCCAAGTGCTAAAATCATAGGTATTAACCACTGTGTATCAGAGATCAGACCCAAAACTTCATATTTGTTAGACAAGCACTCTTCCAACTGAGCTACATTTCCAGTTAAATTTAATTTTTAAAATATGTTTAACCTCAGAAAATATCCAGATACATGGCTTTGATTCTATAGCACTGGCGAAGGAAACCCGGCATTCAAATCCTGCCCTTATTTTTAAAGTTTTACTTGATGGATAGTCATACACATTCATGTTTTGTTCGAAATTCACTGTTTTCCAAGGAGAACTGTCGAGTTAAGTCATAAAAGCAGAGACCAATCAACCTGCAAAAGCTATAAAATATTTATCATATGGCCTTTTAGAGAAAAAGTCTGGCAACCCTTGATACAGAGTATTGTTGACTTTGAGTACCAATAAAACATGCTGGGACCCAGGACAGAAGGCAATGCCTGACCTAAAGAAACTCTTCCTCTTAGTTCATGCTGAATTAACCTTGTAACTGAATGCCATTTGTGATCTTAAACATTCTTTTTAAAAGACCTCTTCTATCTTTGAGATCTTCATGTTTAAAGAAGCTTCCCAGATTGAACACTGAGAAGTGAAAACTCAACTTCAATCCTTAAACAATGATGATTCGATATCTAAAAAGTAGACAAATAGTTAACATCGCAAAAACTATTTCTTGCTTACCTCGTTTCTGTTCACAGGTAAGATCAAAGGATGGCCTCAGCAACTAGAGGGAGTACTACGAGAAATGGACGGGTGTGTCGACATGTTCTGTGCTCCTGAGCAGCTTGTCTTAAAACTATGGAATTCTCAAGGGATCTTTCTTTTATTGGTACATAGTACTGTGCACAGTATGATAGGTGATGGACACTCAATCGATGTTTTTGACCAAGTTGAACTGAACAGATGTGGCACAGGCTGGATGAAAGCATCTACTAAACTACTCCCAGATGAACTGAATTCTTCCTGTCCAAAAAAAACAGCTTTTTCCCACTATTCCTCACCACTTTTCAACCTGATAAAAAAAATTATATAGAATCCTACAAAGATCAAGTGTTTACTCAACAGATACTCTGTGGAAGACAAAAAGAAACGGGCCTAATTCCCATTGTTTCCATGATCCAATTCTTCCTGCACAGCATCCCTGGGATCACTCAAGAAAGCCCTTGATGTTGAGCACCTGCGAGGTTTGCATTCACAATATCCAGATGCATGTACAAGCTGAGGAGGAGCTTGAGAGAGGACCAGTCAGAGTCTGCAGCCTGTGGTTTCCAGCCAAGGAGCCCGTGGGCAACAGCAGTTTCCTTAAGTAGTAGGATGGAGTTGGGTACCAATGAATGATGGACCAGTGGGTTCAGATGAAGGCTCCTGATTGGTGAATCACGAAGACATGCTTGAGGAATGTGAATGAGCCAGGAAGCATGTTCAGAAGCATCCTCCAGTTGCCTGGCTCTGCTCAAATACAATGCTGGTTTCTGGGGACCTGCCAGGAGTAATGATAGTGAGATGGATCACAAAGAATTGATGAAGGCGGTTCTGCAATGCCCATGACACGAGCCATCACCTGAGGAAGGGAACCCTCCTAACAGCAACTCCTAATAAGCAGAAATTAAGTGTTATCTAACCTTGTTACCAGGAGAAAACTAAAAGAAAACGTGCCTGGGGAGAGGGAAGGAGGGACAGACAATTCGGTTGTACATAAATAGTGTGAAGGGAGAGAGTCGGGCATCTATTTTAAGCCTTGTGGCCTGGAAACCACATTCCCGGTGCTCAAAGCCAGAAGCCCTTTTGCACAATAAATAATTCAGAAGCCTCACAACCAGCGCCTGGAGAGGAGGCCTACTTCCTGCAAACTGTCTCCTCCGCTCTGGATTACTCTGTGGCTCAGACAGAATCCCTGCCTTCCACCTCAAGATCATGATCAAGGCCCTCAGCCAGGGCACGTCAGGAGGAAACCAGCACAATCCTGTCATTGTTTGTGTTATTTATAACTCATTGTGTTTCCAAAAAAAAAAATGGAAATGACTGGACTTCTTGTGGCAAACTTGCGATCTCATGGGTGAACTTGGCAGGCTGGTTTGCTGGAGCTGCTTTCAGAAACACACTCGAGATACTGGGCACTATTCAAAGAAGATATGGAAAAGTAGACACCCCTCCCTCCTGATAGCTGCCATCTCTCTCTTTCCAGAGCCTTCCCTAACATTACTTGGAGTGATTTTGGGGGGAAAAAATCAGTTGATTGGCTTTCAATTTTCATCTAACTCCCAATTTTTCTATACAAGATTTAAAGAAGTAAAAAGTTCAAATTCCTCTTATGTAATGCCAGGAGTTCATGAAGTAATGAGACATGATCATCACATAATGTACAAAGCACAACAAAGTGTAAGCTGCAAAATGTCATTAAGTACTGCTTTATGACTCTAGAAGAGGGCACTCACCTCCCAAGTCAGCCACATTTTTAAGTGGGTGGAATGTGGTTGTATCTGTTTCTCAGATCTCAACTGCTAGTCCTTCAGAAGTCTTTTAGGATGTTTTTAGTCAGTAAAGGTCACTGATAAGGGCGATAAGAAAGATGGACAGATTCCTCAAAGAACTTTGTGTGAACAAAGGCACTTTGTTGAGAAACAGTAATTTCTGTGAAATTTTAAATCTACCCAAGGTCTCTAGCACATTCGTGTGCATATCAACATGCTATTTCATTATTTGCTGTGGAATATAAATGAGATCAAATTCTTTGGAGCCCTGAAAATGCAGGTGGCACCTGAAATGGCTCTGTAAATCTGTCAGGTGCAGAGCAGGTGTTCCTAACCCTGCTCTGATTCCTCCACATACCACCCTAAAAACATCACTCAGGAAATGCCCTTATCTGTTAATGTTTACTGCTTCTGCCAAATGCTTATTGGCCTCTAAGGGACATTTCTGGATTCTACAAGGGACAGAGTTACGGCTCTTGTAGCTATCATACCAGATGGCTCAGGCACAGGTAGTAGGTCTAATGATAACACAGGGAGAGGGGTGGGAAGATAACATTGGTCATTTCAACTTGTGTTACCAGGGACAGTGGAAGAGTCAAACCAGTTTCTGGATGGAATTGAACTGAATTTGGAGGTGACAAAAGTGGCTTTTAAATTATATTTTAAAAAAAAAACTTGTATCCAGGCTGGGAAGAGGAATCAATGGATAAACTTGAGTAGTTGAGTTTAGAGTCTAGAAGTCACATAAAGCTGGACACTGTGGTGCTACAGTTTGTAAACACAACATGCCTAGGATGAGATAGGAAGCAGAGACAGGAGAATGGCCAAGAAGTTTATGGGTCTACAAGCTTGACAAATGCAGCAGTGAACCAAACAAGACCCTGTCTCAAACAAGGTGGCAGATGAGGATGACATTCGAGATGGTCGTCTGACTCCACAGGTATGCAGTGGAGCACATGCACACATGCAGACAAACACAAATAGTGTCTAATTTTTCTGCATAATCTCTTGCCTTTCGCCTAGAAGGAATGTCAGTAGGATTAGCTACGCACAAGTGACATTAATTCAGAGAAAAGGTGGAAAAAGACATGAAGTTGGTGAGGATAATAGCCTCTCATCTATTTATTTCTCTATGTATTCATGGATTTTACACTTTCCTAATGTATACAGTGTGGGTTGATCCTTCTTCCCGTACTTATCGTCTCTTACCCTCCCCCTAAAACCTGTCTTCTTCCCATTAAATCCCTCATCTTCCTTGATGTCTTGTTTCTTTTTTGAGCCACTGCTTTATTTTTCTTATGTATTATGAAGGGGATTTATTCGTGTAGCTTAAGGATACAGGATGTGCAGTCCATCAGTGTCTGTCTGTAGGCTGGAGAGTCAGAGAACCTGGTAGCTGCTCAGTCCACAGTCCATGATGCTTTACAGTCCCAATCTGGCACTAATGGCCTGGAGGTCTACTGGAGAGCTGCTGGTCTTCAGAACAAAGAAGCTGGATTCCATTGTTCGCAACAGGATTGATGCATGTACCAGAAAGTAGCATGAGAAGTCAGGCTAAAGATTAAGCCAATAATTGAAATTCAGATCATTTGCATAACCATGGGTGAGAAGTCCTTTTCTAGAAGATGGACAATCACCAATGACTTCCCCTCTCCCAGCAATCAACACTTTCCATTATTTACTCTGGGAACTATGGGTGGTCTCATGGACTTTTCCTCATCCATGATGAATATTGACGAGCTCAGTTATGTGCAGGGAACCACATCTCCTATGTGTTCATGTGTGCAGTGGACTTGTCTTACATTCTATTTGACCCTTCTTTCAGGAGCTGCCCTGGGCCTTGGAGGGTATGGCGAGATGCCTATTTAGGGCTGAGCACACACTAGATGCTTATATTTTGTAATGATGGCAGCCATGCATTTCTGTGTTCACCTCTATCCTTTACCTAAAGAAACCTCAATGTTTGAAGCTGTGAGCAGTACCTGTCTATGAGAACAAACAGAGATGATCAGAAGGCAGTTTAACATGCTGTCTGATTAGGTATGCCCCTAGTGCCTAAGTCTCTAGCCATAGACTTTTGGATAGATTTATAGTACCAGATATGATTTCCCTCCTGTCCATACCTGTCCTGATACTGTTGAACCAGTGGACATA
Source organism: Zapus hudsonius (assembly GCA_004024765.1). Lineage (NCBI taxonomy): Eukaryota > Metazoa > Chordata > Mammalia > Rodentia > Dipodidae > Zapus > Zapus hudsonius. Next base: position 26,653 of record PVHP010004126.1, on the reverse strand, counting down.
TAGTGCCTTTGAGCTCATCTGTGAAGTACACAGAGTAAATGGCTGGGTAGGATTGTTAAGGATTTTTCTCCCCAGCTACCTGCATAGCACTTTCAGGCATGAACAAAAGCTGGCCAATAGGGAGGAAGCTTCTGGATCAGTTCCAGCTTGGTTTCTTTTCATACTGCAACCAAAGTGTGTGGTGTCTTCAAGAAGAGGGATGTAACATCTAGTTTTGGAGGCTAAGCCAAAGCAATGGCAATAGCTAATTTAATTATTTTTGAGATATTTGTGGTTTCCCTGACCAGCAACTCATTAGATTGTGTCTCATCTTTGGCACTGAGATTTTTGATGAATAATCCATGGCTTCTGGGAGCAGCATTATCCAACCATATAAAAGTCTTCCAAATACTCTATATTAATTTATATCTTAGTTGGCTTTCCAAGTAGTAGGTTTCCATATGACTTACTCAAGTGGCCTTGCTTTAGGTTCAGGTTCTCCCTACCCCCACCCCCCTCTAATATCCCCACTCCTAACCTTGCTTAAACTTTCCCTTCCCACCTTCATCTATTGTCCTGTCCTATGTATTACACTGTTCCCCTGCTTCATTTCTCCTTCATGGTCTTTTTCCAGCATCCTGGCCTCTACCGACATTCATTCCATCTCACAATCACTGATCTAGAAATCAAAGCTAGGGTCCACATATAAGAAAGACCAGATGACAGTCATCTTCCTAACTGAGTTAGTTACCTAATTCTGATCTTTTTTCCAGTTCCATTCATTGCCTGCAAATTTCCATTATTTTTTTCTTTATAGATGAGTAAAACTCCATTGGGTATATACCCCACCTCTTCATAATCTATTCAGCAATGAATGGGATCTAGGCTAGTTCTGGTTCCTGTAAAAAGAGCAGTAATAAACAAGGCTGAGGAAGTGTATCTGAAGCAGAATGTAAAGTTCTTAAGGTATATGACCAGGAGTGGAATAGCTTGGTCATACTTTTAGCTTTCTGAGAAACTTCTACACAGATTTCCATAATAGCTTCACCAGCTTGCTAACAATGAATAAGGATCTCTTTTTCCTCTTATCCTTGTCAGCATTTGTTGACATTGTTTTGTTTGTCTTTTACTGCTAACCATTCTTACCTGAGTGGAGTGCAGTCTTGGACTGCTTATAACATGGATTTCGCTGATGGCTATTTATTATTATCAGCCATATATTTTCTTCTCTTGAGAACTCTCTGTTTAGTTCCACTTTTTGATTGAGTTGTTCATTTTCTGGGTGTTTAGTCTTTTGAATTCTCGGTACATTCTAGATATGAATCCTCAGATGTATTACTGGCAAAGATTTTTTTTCTGTAGTCTGCCTCTTCACTTGATTGACTGGTTTATTTGTACTGTCCAAAAGGTTTTTTGTTTTGCTTTGTTTTGCTTTGCTTTTAATTTTATGTGACCTCCTTTGTCAATCGCTGACCCTTTTTTCCTGAATGGAGTCCTAATCAGAATATCCCTGCCTTGCCTTTATGTTGCATTATGCTGCATACTTTTTTTATGCAGTTACATAGTTTCGGGTCTTACATTAAGGTCTTTGATTTGTGTGGAGTTGATTTTTGTGAAGGGTGAGAGGTAAGGATACAGCATCATTCTTTGATTTGTAGAGATCCAGTTTTCCCAGCACCATTTGTTTAAGATGCTCTTTCTTCTCCAATGTGTATTTGTGGAATCTTTGTCAAAAGTCAGGTGATTGCAGCTGTATGAATTGGTATCTGGGTCCTCTATTCTATTCCATTATTCTACCTGTCTGTTTTTGTGCTGATTGTGCTGAGTTTATGCTCTTTTTATTGCTGTGGCTCCTAACATGACTTGAACTCAGGTATGGTGATACATCCAGCAATATTCTTTTTGCTCAGGAGTACCTTGGCCATCTATGGTCTTTTGTACTTCAAAATTAATTTTTGAATTTTTTTTCTACATTTGTAAAAAATAGTCCTGGAACTTTAGTTGGGATCGCATTAAATTTGTAGATTGTTTTCAGCAGGATGGCCATATTCACAATATTAATTCTTCTGACCCATGAGCATGGGATTGCCTCTATTTTTAAGGCCAGTGTTCATTTAGAAAAGACAGATGATGTTACAACATGGAGAAATTTACTGTTAAATATCAAAAGATAGACTTTTCTGAATGGGCTCTTTACAACCTGAAATCAGTATTATAATTTAGTGTTACCCCAGCTTTCTTGTCTTCCAGATTGTTACCCAATCTGTTAGTTCTATTGCATCTTCCATCATTTCTAAAATCTCACTTTGTTCTTCTTTGAATACACTTTATATTCCCATAATGCCTTTTATCTCTCAGCATATTGCAAACATCAATTAACTATGCTACCCAACATCTCTGTGTGGGTAGAAGTATCCTATTATCCTAATTTGGAAGCTGAGAAAAGCAGGTTAAGTAAGGTGACATGACTTGCCAGCCAGTGGTAGAGGCAGAAATGGTCTTACAGCTTGATGCTTGGTCATCCACTTTAAGTAGCAGTGTATGATAACCTCAAGCTTCTGATTTTCTCATGGCCGTCTATTGTGTGAAGTGAGGAGATCACTATTAAGGATCATGTGAAGAACCAGTCAGTTTTCTAAAATATTAGTGTGATGGTTTTGAACAAATGTCCCCCAATAGAATTTATTATAATTATGTTTATTAAATTGTTAATTGTCTCCAGGCTTCTGGCTGGAGAAAGTGTCACTTTGGCTGGCCTCCTGGGGTCATGACACCCTTTCTAAATTGGATGCAAAATTCTAGGGATACATATGCAAAACAGCAGCCTGAACCCCAGGTCTGGCAGTTCTACATTTTTGTGAATTACAGTGTTACAGTGTGCTTGCTTGCTTGCTTCTAGAAGTGCTATCTCTGTCTCTGCTTGGATCTGTGAAAGGGGGCCACCTTTTTTCCTTAACTTCCCCTGGGTCTGTTACTTCAGTAAATACTTTCTTCCCCAAAATTGTGCCTGGTTTGGAGATTTATCCCAGCAGCGTGTAACTGACTACGACAATTAGCTTATTCATGTTTCCCACTGAGGAGGGCCCCCAGCAGGTTGGGGACAAGGAGGAGGGAAATGGGGGTACCATCATAAGAAGACTTGCTCATGCAATGTATCTAATTATTGACAATAAATATGAAAAAAGAAAAAATACAAACTTCCGTTAAAAAACTTTGAGAGGCTCTTTTAAATAAAACACTTACCTCATTTCTCAAAAAAAAAAAAAACAACTTAGAAACTAGAAGTGGTTTGTTCAGGATAATGGTGATACACTCAAGCCCAATGATGAGTCAAAATAAACAAATATTTGCAAAGAAAGACCAAATGAATTTAAAGCTAACCTTTACTAACAATTAAAATAACCATATAGAGAGTAATTGGGCTCTTTCTTTAAACAGATACCTATGTGCACATGTTCACCTAATGTCAGCAATTCTTTGGACTGTCCCTGTCCCTGAAAGATGAGATCAAAGCATCAATAGATAAAAGTGAGCTGTCCAAGGTCAGAGAGCCAGTAAACAAAGGACCCTGCACTCAAATTCAGTCTTTCTCCAGAGTCTCTGCTCCCAACCGCTTCATAGTAATCCTCCCATTGTGTGAGTGAGATGCCACATGCCTTCTCTTCCTCATTAGAAATTGTACATTCTCTCTGGTCAATACAGTCAGCATCAGTAACCCTGGTCTCTGCATGGTATACTGCACTACAATCCCTGAAGAAAAAGAATAAGATGTGCCTTTTATGCTCAATAACCATATGCCTTTTGCCAGATAAGATACGATGGCTTTATTTGCAAGCAGAGAGAGAGAGAGACACATACAGAGAGAGGGAAAGAGACAGAGAGAGAATGGACACTCCCGGGCGTCCAGCCGCTGCAAACAAACTGCAGGTGTATGTGCCACCTTGTGCATCTGGCTTTCCTGGAGACTAGGGAATTGAACATGGTTCATTAGACTTTGCAGGCAAGTGCCTGAATGGCTAAGCCATATCTCCAGGCCAGACATTATTTTTTTAAGCAAATTAATACTTGAGGGCTGACGAGGTGACTCATTTTGCAAAGTGTTTGATATGCAAGCATGGGGACCTGGGTTCAAAGCCACAGCCCAAGTGAAATGGCACTCCCTTGGAAGATGGAGACAGGAGGATCCATGGGGCTGGCTGACCAGCTAACCTAGCCAAATCAGTGAGTTGCAGCTTTAGTGAGAGAGCCTGTTTCAAAAAAAATAATAATAAGGTAGAAAAGTGATTAAGGAAAGCATCCTACTTTGACCTCTAGCTTCCACAGGCAAGCACACACATTGTGTATAAGCACTCATATACTTGCATACATAACACCCACATATACACATGCAAAAAGCACTTACATATTAGAATTGTGCAAGAAAGCATCTTTAACTGCTGAACCATCTCCCCCGTCCATATATTGTGATTGGGAGAGGAGTGTGACTTGCCCCATCCCTGAGTAAATCCTTCCAGAAAGCTTCATACAGGGCTAGGCACATATGAGGTATTTCATTCAGTTTGATAGAATGTGATGGTCTCTTTAATTGTCCCTATTGTCTCTCTGGATATTTATGAAATTCTAAATGGCTTTTATTCCCAGTGGCAATGACACTAGCCAGTAAATATCACATGCCCGGAGTTAGTATTCTGAGCCTTCTGGAGGTATCTATGCATCTGCCTGAACAGCATCAATGGGTATGGAGTCCCATCACACAGACAAGGATCCCTGCTGCGCTAACATGACTGAAACCAGAAGGATATGAATACTCCATCTCTTTCCTTATTATTCCTCTATTCAATTGATCAATATATTTTCTAACTTTCATTAAATGTTAATATTAAGTTCACCATTATGCTCAGTGCTTTTTATGAAGTATCTTCTTTTATCCACCCCCCTGTCAGGTGTATAATATGGGACCATCTTTCTCATTTAGTATGAAAAAACTGAGCAAATGAGCAAAAGGTATTATATCACTTCCTAGAGATGGTACCCATCAAAGTGTTGATGCAAGCATTTGACCCAGATACTATACCTCTAGAGCTCAAATGTCAACTGTATATCATTGCCTCTCCACCTTAAGATTCATGAGAAATACCCTATTGACTAACCATTTATATAGTATAGTATCTTGAAATAATTAACAGTACCGTAGGCATTTTATGACTAGTCTTTAAAGCAAATGCTTTAAAAAAAATAGCTTCTGAAAGAGCCCCAGGTTTTCTTTTGCAACAAAGGTCATTGAGCTGTTTGTAGCTGAGGAATGAAGTTGGCTGCACAGGAATCCCTGCAGTGTGCATGAAGAAGGCAGGGGAATTAGGTCACCTTGGCTGGCATCTCAAGAGCAATCACAGGCAAGAAAAAAGTGATCAACTTATATTGTCAAAATGCATTCCAAACTCTTTATAGGTAGAACCCATTTTCTGAAAAGCAAGGAGAATAAAGTGGGAGGAGATCTGATTAAATTTTATGTATCTGAGATGTGTGGATTTCCCAGTTCAGTAGATTAGCAACTAAAAGAGATGGCCTTTAAGGCACCAGGGGAGGTTTGAGCTCAGCCTCTGCTATATTTTCTCCTGAATAGCAGTAGAAACTCCCAGGGAGCCCACATGAAAGCTGCCTTCCAAGACAAAGGCTCACACATTGCTTCTTTTCACTATGGATGTCAGAAAAAGAACTGAAGGAATCCTTTCTAGGTAACTATTAAAAATGGTCATTCCTATTTTTTTTTTTTTTTTGGCTTTTTTCAGAACCTCTTCTCTAACCTCAATCTCTAAGTGCAATCAAGCAATAAAATTCTCCCTGGGGGAGCAGCAAACCCAAGGTGGCTCACCTTCATTCCCAGTTCCCAAACAACATCCAGAACAACAGCTTCAAAGAGAACTAGCTGCCAGGTAATTCCCAAAGGGATCTCAGTACTGAGCTATATGATTTCAGCTCTGGTGTCTGACCCCCAAATATGAGGAATTCTTCAGGGTCTGTGAAAGAGGGAAAGGGGGGGGGGAGGTAAGAGATGTCTGAGCAGCTTATTCTCCAGCCCAAGATTATATCAAATTCTAGAACCATGAAGTTTAGGATGAAATCTCCTGGGACAGAAGGCCAAGGGATCAGAGAAACAAAAATGGAGGCAAGCAACTTCAAATGAAACACCAAGGTGGAGAGGGGGGAGGGAGGGAGAGAAACAGAGACAGAGAGAGAAAAAAACAAGGAATCATTGCCAAAGACAGAAACGTGGAAAAGAGAAATAACGTTTTGGATATCAGTTTACTTATGCCAACAAATTATTCAGGCAATACGTCAAAAACAAACAAACAAACAAAAAGCCCATTGTCCAGGAAATGTATTAAACATGGAAGTTCAAAGATGGACAGGACCTGCCCCTAAACCTAAAGCATTCACAGTGTGGTAGGACTCAAGACGTGTACAGCTGCTAGCCATACAGATGCTGCAGTAGTTGAGTGTATTAGTTGCAACTTTCTTCATCCTTCAAAAGCAGTGACTTAATCCCATATACAGCCTTTTCATTTACTGGACCTGCTGCTAGGAATGTTCTCCCTGTTTCCTGTCACTTGTCTGCCTACTTCCCATTATTCAAGTCTCATCTCCAACTACTAGCCAGAATGGAGACATAGACCCATGCTGCTGCCCCCAGCAGCCAGAGGAGCTCTTTTAGAAACCACCACTTAGAGAAATCTGGAGTCTAGGCTACCTCATGGAAAAGAATTTTAGGATGAGTCATTAGGATTCAGAGTTAAGAGTCTATTAAACACATTTTAACATGGACCTTAAGCACAAGGATTGAAAGAAAGGAAGGTGCTTAGGGTAAGAGTAGGACATAGCCAACATGGGTGTTAGCTTCTCAAAGGAGTCTCACTAAAGCATTCCAGTGTTAACTACAGATATTGGAAACTCTGGGATTTCATTCTTCCATGGATTTCTAAGGGACCTTTCCCTCTTCTACCTCTTTTCCTGCATTCAGTAATTAAGATGATAGGATGGCTCTGGAAGTGTCTTGAGTGAGATTACAATGTTTGGGATAAGATAAAACCAGGAACCACTGGGGTTGTACTAGGGGTTGAGGGCATGTCCTCTTACTGGGAATAGGGTTGCTGGTGAGAATCCTAGATATTTACAGAAGGGAGAAAGCCTTAAGCAAATATATCAACTGTGTTGGAATTCTTGATTCCCAGCTGGTGAGAGACTTCAACCCAACCTCAGACAGAGTGAGGGGCTCCTTTTCTTTCCCCATGTCCCCATAACTCTTCTTAACTTTCTAGCTTGCCTCATGACCAACATAGATGAAACAGCATACTGAATTCCTTTCTATAGTAACTCAATGTATCTTTTCCAAATGTCGTTATAAACATTTAAAATTATCACAATTTGTGTTTCCACAAGGCTAATTGATCTTCCTTCATAGGATGTCAGTTTGGGGAAAAAACGACTCCATGAAAAAAAATCATTGATGACTTCATAAATAATTATCAATTATTTGACTATCAGATTCATATATTCTACATATATGATGAAATAAGATATTCATGAGGTGCTGTGGTACCACATACATGAAACACTATTAGGAGATCACCAAGAAAGTGCCTCAGAAAAGATGATGTTGTTATTACTGTTGAATATATAAGGCTGACTAGACCTTCAACACATGGATCCTCTTGCATTCCAGGCTACTGGTGCCCATAACAACTGAGGCCTGAACACACACACACACACACACACACACACACACACACACACACACACACACACGGCTGGAGAGACATCTCAGCAGTTAAAAGTGCTTGCTTGCAAAGCCTTACAGCCTGGATTTGGTTTCCCAGTACCCACATAAAGCCAGATGAACAAAGTGGTGCATGGTCTGAAGTTCATTTGCAGTGGTGGGAGGCTTTGGTGTACCCATGCTCACTCACTTTCTCTCTCTCTCCCTGTCTATTGTGCCTGTCTCTGTATCTCTCTGTCTCAAATAAATAAAGAGTTTTCAAGAAGAAAGGAAGGAAGAAAAGCAATGGAAATAGAAAGCACTGATCCATCCTGGGTCGCATTTCATTCAGTGTATATAGACAACATACAGATAGTGCTGCAAGAACTGGGGCAGTCGCAGCAGAGTTCAAAGCTCAGGTTTTGCATCTAGATCTTCTGTGAGTGAATCCTTGCTCTTTCATGGGTAGCCAGTGACTTTAGGTGAGCTCCAGTCCTCCTCTCCCCATTTCCTCATTCGTAGGAAGATTTAAGTCCACCAACATATGAAAAATATTTTGAAGCATATAGTCAAAATCTACTTAGGTGTTGGCAGGCCAGTATGAGGAGTATTCTGACTACTTTGCAGATGAACTCGTTTAAGCTATCAGTGCTTTCATTCAGAAGGTAATATTGTTCCCACCTTCTTACTGGCCAGGAAGATGAGAGGTTAAGAAATTTGCAGAAAGTCACACAGCAGTTCATCATAGTGCCATGCTGGAGGTATCAATTGGCTAGGCAGCTTAGGTTGATAGGACCCCAAAGTGAATAATCTCCTCCTTCATTAACTGAGGGCCTGTAGGGGGAAATCTAGGTTATTATACTTCACCTGAGCTCAGAATCATCAGAAGTGTCTGTCTTTTCTTATCTCTGCCCTGAAGGATGTCCTTTCACTCTTCCGAGAAGGTCCTTCCTAGAGAATTTGTATTTCTGGGAAGATTGACCTTTTCCAGAGATTTTGACTCCAGATACCGGATGTGAAGACTGACTAGTGAAACAACCTGCCCTTTCATGGGGATCATAAAAATCCCAACCTGAGCCTGGAGGTGAGCTTCTCAAACCCCTCTTGCCTCCCTGAGCTGCATTCCTTCCCTCCTTCCCTTCAGCTTGGGGCTTCCCAAACCCTGTCTTTCCTCCTTGGGCAAGAGCTATGTCTTCCTTCCTTCCCTTAAGCTCCCTTCTCTTAAAGCTCTTCTCCCTAAAGCTCTAAGCTATAATAAAATGTTTCTGAACCTTATTCTGTGGTCTGTGGATTTCATTCTTGAATTCATAAGACAAGAATCCTTGGACATCCTCAAATTATTGGTGAGTCACCATATTGTATCAGTGCATTGGCGAGGGGCCCTAAAATTCCTGTATCACCAGGATCTAAATCTAGGAAGTCAGGCATTTCAGTCTTGGCCTTCACCATTACAGCATGCTACCTCTGAACATCTAATCCACAGGGATCTTCTGATGAAAAAAATGAAATAAAGCACATGAGTGGCTCACATATGGCCTTAACGTATTGATCACTCAATAATGGTATTTTTTTTAAATCTCAACAGGATAATAGGGCTATAATTAAGGTAGATCAATATGAGGAAAGAAAATTTCTGTGGATTTACTGGCAAACTCAACAGAACCTGAAGAAGACAGGAACTACATCAGCACTAATTGGCTAGTTGAATTACTGCTGACCAGGCAGGTGAAAGGTAAAATTGCCCTATTGGCGTGACCTTGATTTCTGACAGGAGGACTGAAGGCCTCCTGCACATCATCAATCATTGCCCAGCTGTACTTCTCAACTGATTAATTTTCAAAAGATCTAAGTCAATTAATTATGAAGCAACGGTTTGTTACTTCCAGCTGCCAATGTATCTAAATGACAAGCTGCGGCTAATTAGTTAGTTTATACTATTTCTTTCTTGAAAACACGGATTGTGCCTTTCCCTGTGAATCCCAGGCTATACGTGATTCTTTAAGGAAACGTGAAACTACTTCTTTTGTGAACATTGGTCTTTAAACCGCCAGGCATGAGGAAAGAGAACATTTTTAGACATACCAAATCTGACTAATAAATAAGAAAACTTGAAAAGAATCGCACAATATAATGTGGCTCCTGCTTTGTGAAATCTACATGAAGCCAGCCATCCTTTGGCGTGTTGCATTCGGGAGACCGATGCCCTTGAAGATGGATTCACAGCTGGGTTACAGGTGTCACTCCATTTATTCCATGGCAAGGTTGAAAGGCTTGAACACAAATGCCCTGTCTACAAAGAAGCTATTCTTTTTGGTCCCTTTCTTCCTTCTCTTGGGTTAAAAGAAAAGGTGCTGTCCCCCTTATCCAAGGCTAAAACCTCCATCAAAATTCTTAATCTCCTCCCCTCCCACTTGCCTGGAGAATGTGCTGCATAAACAACTCCCTGTTTGCTTTGGGTTTTATCACTTGCTGCCTCTCTTGGCGTTTCCCAACCTTCTCATATCCTTCTGCTGCTGAAAACAGCTCCCTAAACCTGGCAATGCCAAGACTTCTATTCCAAGTGTGGTGCAGCCTCGCTGTCCTGAGGCAGAGGGAGGCTCAGGCCTTGTGTCTACTTCTTTATCTGTACAGAGCCTTGCTTTGAAGACAAACAAACAGCTAGCGCTCTGTGTGGATTTAGCTCTTTGCTCAGAATCCACTCGGGCCCTTTGCACAGTCAGTACTCAGTAAGTATCTGCTGTTGTGGCTGTCAACACTGTCATATAGGTCTTGGCATGTCACAGGAAATTAGGACAAAGTCTCCAAAACCTGATACTATATATAGTTCAAATCCTCCCTGCTTCTGCACCCTAATTGTGTGACTTTTGACAGACTACTTAGTTGACTTTTTAAGTATGAACTATAACCAACTCATAAGTGGATGAGAGAAATAAATGAGGTAAAGCATATAGGTGCCGGGTTCTATGTCCAGGACACAGTAAGTATTCAAATGTGCTTTTTTTTTAAGGTGATCTTTTAAATCTTTTTGTGGTACCAGGGATTGAATCAAATATGCTTTTTAGCCAGGCATGAGGATGCATGACTGTAATCCAAGCACTTGGGATGTAGAGACAGGAAGATCAGATGTTCAAGGCCAGCCTCGGCTACATAGTGATTTCAAGACCAGTCTCTGGCACACTGGACCAAGTCTCAAAAAAAAAAAGTGCTCTTTAATTGGACAGCAAAGCACTGAGTATTTTAAATTTGTTCCTCCCCTTCCAATAAATACAATGAATATCCTTTGAGAAATAACTGTTCAGCCCAGGCTGTTGGACTCTACTCTGGATTTGAGATGAGATTCAGATAGGTGTTCCACCAATGAAATCTCGTTTTCTCTGGACATGTGACTCAAGACTGACCAATCTGACTCTGAATAACCCCTAGGGCCATGTGATCCAGCTTCGCTAATCAATAAATCTCCCTGCTTTATCTCTTGCTCAGTCACACACACACACACACACACACACACACACACACACACACACACACACACACACAAGATTTGTGAAGTCAAAGTTGCCATCAGAAAGAATTCCAGAATTTTTACAAGTTACAATAAGAGTCGTTGTCTCCTTTCAACCCAAGAAGAACGAAGTTCTTTTTTCTTTAACTTCCTCTGAGACTGGGCCTTGCTTTGTCACCTAGAATGACCTCAAACTTGAGATCCTCCCACCTTGGCCTCCTGAGTGTCAGAATTGACTCCTGCACCTCCACACTCCAATAGGAAAACTTCCTGAACTTCTTGCTGGGGAAGAAGTCAATCCACAGAGCAAAGCCCTGCTTGAACTTCTAGACTTGACATTGTTTAACCTCTAAATTCAGCCACAATGATGCCAGCTGTGCCCAGGAACCATTCCTCTGCCAATAAATTTAATTTTGGCTTAAGCTAATTTGAATTTTTCCTACTTGCAACTAAAACTGGTATAAATGCATGCCATATTTTATCATGGCTACTTTTTGAGGGAAGTATTTATGTATTTATTTCTGTCGTGTTGGGGATTGGATACTGGGCCCCACAGATGCTAAGTGCATGCTCTATTACTTAGCTACACGCTCATCATCGGAACCCTTTTGGACTTCTTATTCTGGGGCCATTGTGGAGCTCTGTAGATGCTCAATAAAGTCACTGCACATGGGTAAAAATGCTCGATTTATAGAAATGAGAACACTCCATATGCATCATTCATCTTCTCACGCAACCTTTGGGTAAAGCTTGGTCCAAATTCCAATCTTAAATGGTGATAGCAAGAGCAGGAAACATATTAGTTTATTAATCCATAACTCATCTTGACTTCACCCATACCTCCATGTGTTGTTTGTATATGTGTTTTACATTTTAAATATCTTCTCTTCCAGCTATTCTAGAAGAAAGTACACAGCATATTTACAAAGTATTTTATTAGAAGACTAGATAACTAAAATGATACTTTCTAAATAAAATAATTCCTCCCTTGAAAATAGAAAATTGCATGCTTCTGGTGTTAAAATTATTCCTTTATGAAATTTTTTGTTGTCTTTCAGGATTGATTATTTTCTTCAAAGATATCATTTCTCTGAGTTCATAATAGAAACTATTATGCACAAAAGAAGTGAAAAAGATCATTTTCAACCAAGTTCGTAAATGTCCTAGTTCTGGAAGTTGGATTGCCTGTTAGGTAGTTCCATGTAGCTAATATGTGACTAAAACATAGTTTAATAATCCCACCATTGTCATTAGAAATGTTTTTCCCCATCTCATAAGAATAAAACAGAAAGGAGGCAGACCCATGGAGGAGAAAAAAGAACAAAGGATTCAAAGAAGATATGTATTCAGTTGGGGTAGAAAGAGGGAGCTGAAAAAAAAAGAGAGATGTTAAGCAATTTTATGTTCTGTGGGGGGGGGGTGAACGTTCAAATTGAATGTTTAAAAAAATGTTATTTTGCTGCAGATGGCAAGAGAAATAAATTCTGAGAAGAAAAGCCCTGCAGGCATTTTCTGGTTTCCTCTGTTTGCCCTGCAGCCCCGGGACTCCACAAAGAGGAGCTCCAGCCAGTCATGGAATCTTGGCAACCAGTGGGACTACCATGGAAAGGCCCCTCTGGAGTTTGGCACAATCTCCAGGTCTGAGAGGGCTTTCATTAGAGAGACGGCTCCCCTGCACAAAAGCCCACTCCTCAGACTAGAAAGGTGCTTCTTCACATTGGCCTCGCAGCTGCTGGTCCTTGGCGTCTATGCTAGCCATAACCCTGCCCCTTTCTTGTAAAAGCTGGCACCATTTTAATTATTTTTGTAAATTTTGCCCTCCATTACCTATCACATGCTGAGACATAAAGCTAGACAAAAAAAAAACCTCTAATTTGAGGATTCATTAAGCAGCTGTCGTTACTTATTTGATGCATTAGATGCTGAAAATGTGCTGATTTACTAGAGTAACATAAGATAGTGTAATACCCTGGCCAGCTTGGTTTTTATTTGTTTCATTCTGAGGTCAAACCACTAAGACAGACTTTCAGCTAGAAAATATGCCAATATATTTTCTCTCTGCTTAGGAGGCAGTTATTATTTCAATAAATATTGTTGAGCCTTGACTGTATGAGGACTTTACTGTCACACAGCTGCCCTTTCATGGAGAAAACTTCTCTGTGAGAATCTGATGTTTTTTCTAAGATAAGGGAAAAGAAGCTAGAAGCTGATCCTTTCTAAAATAACAGTTTTGATGTATAATCCACATATATACATTCCATCTTCTCTCCTGTTATTCCTCAGATTTTTACCAAGGACAGAAGGAAAGGCAAATCTTTTTTTCCCCAAACTATGTAGCCTCACAATATTATACCTAATCTGCCTGCTGAGCAGAAAGTCAAAAGTAAGCAAAGAGATAGAGCTCATGGGAACTATGGAATCAGATGACATTCTTTCAATACTTATTACTCTAGAGCTCCCCCTCCCCACCCCATCCCATCTTGCATTAGAGTCAAACTCCTCCCTCCCAATAAGAATGGGAGAATTCTTCAGACAAAAGCCCCATAAAAAAGTATTATTCTACCATCCACTCAGTTGTTTTTTAGTGATGGAAAAAACAAGAAGTACTCTTTTAACAATTGTTAATGGAAAAAAACAAATGTTTTATTCTCTTAAATTCTTCCTGATTTTTAAACATGTGAAAACAATATTTTTATATTTACATATGTTTAAAAATTGCTATAACTTCATCCATAAATAAGGAAATTGTATTCATTCATGAGGAGGAAAAACAATGGTATCGGGGAGTCTCCAGAAGAGGCTGAATACTACCCAGGGCAAAACGTGTCTCCAAATCTCAAATGATCATCCCCCAAAAAGATAGTAAAATGAGGGCTCGGCCAGGGCACCAGAATTCTCCACACTAGTGAGAAATTGGCACCCACTACAAGCTGAAAAAAGAATTATTCTATAAACAGTTCCTGTCCCCAAAGGTCACTCTTGGCCACATTTTGTCTCTGAAGACAGAGAACTGAAATATTATTTGTTCATGTGAATTATTTTCTGTTCCTTTATTGAAATTCAATGGAGTAAAAATAACCACTGTCCATTATCCCTTGCCTGCCGGCTCTACCTGGGCTGAGGTGGTGGGAAAGAACAGGAAGAGCTGCTACAGATGTTTAATTGAAGAGAGCCCGTTTTGGAATGTGTTTGCATGACTCATAAAGAACAGTTATTCTTAGCTTTCCCGTCAGAAGAGATAAAGCTCTTTGTCCTATAATACAGGCTTCTACTTAAAAGGAAAACCCAAGGTCCATTCAAAGCTAGATCCCAATAATAAGCTCTCATTACAGTACCTGCCCCAAACCCCTGGAGTTGTATTGTATCATTTGTTGCAAGCCTAGAACACATTGAAAAATCTTATTCTGCTTGGTTTTTTAATTTGTCAGAATTGAATTACCTGGAAAAAATATAATTGGACGTCTCAATGCAGTAATAATTACTTTAATTCAGTTACAGGAATTATTTGTTTGTCTATATAGTCAAAGATACTATATAATAATATACTGTGTCATATAGAAAAAATATCACCTTTTAAGATCACCTTGATAGAATTAAATCTAAAATCAAACCTCAATTTGTTATTGATTATGTTTTAGATAAGCTTGTCTTGTTTCTCAGAACCAATAAGCCAATAACATTCTGAAGCAATTTACTGAAGGATAGGTCCACTCTTTGATGGATTGAACATGAGAGGTCAAAGAGACAGAAAAGACTTGTAGAAATTAAAATGCACCCTTTCTCCACTGTGCTTCTAACTTATTTTTAGCAAATCCCCAAATTTCTCTGCTATGAGATATTTCCAGCTCATCAATGCATCTTTTACTTTTATATATTCTTTAATGATTACAACATGTATTAAATGAACACTTTTGTTGGAGTAAGCTCCATGATATATGTTATGGGAAAAGATAGTCTTCCTCAGAGAGCTGTTAATCTAGAAGACAGATAAGGAAATGTGATAATATACAGTTATAAAAACTATGAAGACAAGAGGTCAAAGGGCTCTGGGAACCTAGCTAAGTGGTGCCTTTTTGTGTCTTGGGACAGATGTTCCTTTACTAAGGACTGTCACTCTAGTTTATAGAAAAGCAGAGAACCATTTACACCTGTAGGTTGTCCCACTGGGTTTGTGGAAGGCCAGAAGAAAATGATCATTGAATATGCTCCTTCTGATTGAAAAACTCACTTAAGTCTTCCTCATCTCTTTTATCTGAGGAGGGCTTCCATAACTACATGTTTCCAATTCAATCATCTCATCTGGGTCGGAGACAGATTTGCAATGTGCTGAAGATCCCACTCTGTGTCCACCTTGTAGGAACTGTTAATGGGCCAGCCATGTATTAGAGCTCAGTGGCAGAATGTGGGTTGTGCACAAGTCACAGGGCTCAATTTCCAGCATGGTAAACATACATAGACACTCATATGCATGCATGCATATCTCACTAACAATGGTATGTCTTCAGACTTAAGATTTATATGTTTAGAATATGGAAAGTCTGAATTCACTACAATGAAACATTTCTCCATTTAAGTCTTATAAATGTCTCTTAGGAAAACTATTTTCTCTGTTTTGCCCTGATATATCTTTGTTATACTTACTACCAGGCATGCAATATTTCTTGGAGATAACATGACATGTTATTCTTATAGTTATTCTTTATCCTTTTTACCTATTCTTTCATTTTTATGTTTATTTTTGCCCTTCAACTTCTAGTCTCTACTTGCCCTATTGATCTTGACAAAATTGCAAATTGATGGTAGAAGATATTCTTGTTTATATTCTCAGTCTTTCTCTCTGTGTGTGTGTGTGTGTGTGTGTGTGTGTGTGTGTGTGTGTGTGTGTGTGTGTGTACACACACTTGTGGAGGCCAGAGGACAACCTCAGGCACTGTGCACCATTTTTTGAGACAGGATTTCTCACTGGCCTGGACCTCAAACACATATACTACATAGCTGGTTGGTGAACCCCAGGGATATGCTAGTCTCTACCCCAGTGTTGGGATTACAAGAACATTTGTAATCAAATTTGGATCAAACTCAGATCCTCATGCTTGTGAGTGAAAGTTGACTAGCTGAACTATCTCCCTTGCCCCATCTTGTTTATATTCTTAAATTGGACATTTATAATATATTGATATACAAATTTTTAACTATTTTGTCTAGATCTTAGTTATCAGTTTAAAAGCTCATGTTTAAATATATTGCTGACATAGTTTTTGTGCTAATTTTCTATATGACTTTTGTCTTCATGTTCAGGAATAAGATGTTTCTAGAAGCTTTTCCATCTCTTCCAGGTTTTGCCAGTTATGTTTGTCAGATTAGCTCAGTCTTATTTAATTACTAGCTGAGGAGATGTTTTCTCTTTCTATTTCATATTCTTTACAATATTTTGTGTAAGATCAAGGCATTTATTTCTTGAATGTTTTATAAAATTTCCCTGTGAGACTATCGGGATCTCCTCCTTTAACTTTGTGGTCTAGTATTTTTTTTTTTTTTTTGACTACTGCTTCAACTGCTTTATGGTACCATTCGGTGTCCACATTTTTTTTTTTGAAGAGCTGTGACCATCGGCATTTGTCTAGAAAATCCTCCATATTATCTAATGCTTCCCCCACATTGTTCACCTGATAGCCTGACTTACACCAGAGTCCCTGGTCTGATTTGGTTACCTGGGCTCCATCTCTGCTTATAGCCCCTCCTTCATTCTGAGCAGTAAGAGCTCTCTATTATTTCACATCACCAAGCTTGCTATATATTTACTTTGATTCGTTTTCCTTAAGGGGATTTAGAACCATGAATAATTTTGATAAGTCTGTTTTCTACTGAATTGAGTTCTGCTAGTTTTAACCATCTTTCCTTTTTGAGAAAACAGCTGGTCATGGTTTGATCCAAGTGTCCCCCACAAACAAATGAATGTGTTCTGAATGCTCGATCCCCAGCTGATGGCAGTTTTGGAATTGGAACCTCTCTAGAGCTGTGTTGTCGGGGATGGGCTTATGGGGGTTATAAGCCATCTTCCCTTTGCCAGTGTTTGGCACACCTTCCTGCTGCTGTTTGCAGTGCTGTGGCAGAGGTGATGTCCATCCTTCTGGTCATGCCATCGTTTTCCCTGCCAGGATGGAGTCTCCCCTCAAGTCCATAAGACAAATAAACCCATTCCTCCACAAGCCACTTTTGCTTAGGTTCTTTCTGGGCAGCAACTAGAATGCTGACTACAACACAGCTTATTCTATTAATCTTTTCCAATTGTTTAACATGGGGAAGATCAGGTGCTACATTTTGTTCTTAGTTGTGATAGGTCATACTATCCTCCTTTATAAAATGATTATACTTCTCTGCATGGTAACTTTGATGTAAACTCTGGAGCTTGATTTAGAAAATGGAATGTGAGCTAAGAGATAGATGCAGTTCTCTTCCCTCCAGTTCTGAACAGAACCTTTACAGGGCATTGTGAATTGCTAGTGCAGAGTCTGGATTTGCCACCTGGGTCACAGAATGGGAAGGCAACAGAGGTGAACCCACCTGACTTAAAGCCTCTGGCAGAACTGTGGCCAAACCAAGATGCTGTATCATAAGAAAGAAATAATCACTAAGCTTCTGAGCTCATTTGTGACCATAGAGAAGTTGACTACAGAAGATATTGATATCTTGAAGTGAGATACTCTTACAACAAAACATTTAAAAATCTATGGACTTTGAGGGCAAGAGGAGGCTGGGAAAATGATGACCCAGGCATATAGTAGCAAAATATTTAGCTAACTGCCACCTGCAGTAACATGAAAAGTTGATATTCTATCTCCTTAGTAAAGAGTAGTTTGAGGGAAGAGCTTTCTAAGCAGAATGACACTGGTGTTACTTGGCTGTTCCTTTTCCCTCAAATTGTCAGATGAGCTCAGAAAAGAATTGGACTGCTTTGGTAACAGAAAAGATAGAAGTCAGAGTAACCAGAAAGCCTAGGGATTGCTGAGTTGGAAAACAGAGCTGCTTCTAATTTTAAAAAAAATTACAGTAACTCATTATGGACAATAAATATTTTAAAAAATTACAGAAAATGAATGCTCTGAAAACTAGCTCATCATAAAACATATGCCCAAATAAAAGGTATTATCATTCATATAATTTGTTAACATATGCCAAAATAAATAATATTGCCATTCATATCCTTTTAAAAAAAAACTTCTAAATTGTTTAAGTTCAATTCTAGAAAATAAGGCCAGTTGAACAAAATGGCTTAACAGAAAGAGATGCCAGAAATCTCTTTGAAGCCTGTTAGTTCACATTATCTATAAATAAGTCTTCGGAGAAAGGCACATCTCCAAAGGACAGGATTGTAGCAGTTCACAAATGTTCTTGAGTAGAATCAAATTGCTTCTAAAACCCATGGTTTTACAGTTACAAGACCAAATGTTCCAATAGCCTGGATTAAAGGACACTGTCATTATTATGGCATAATACAAATTTGGGGCCCATAGATCTCTAGAAAGAGGAAGCAGGCTTCACAGCCTGGCCCACACAAGATGCATCTTATCAGTACCTTTACATGATGTGGCCTAAGAGAATAATAGTAATGAAAGCTCTTCCAGAAAGAAGAGCTCAGTAGCATGGAAAGCAACAGACTAGGGGTGGGGGTGGGAGAAAAGGCTTAGTGAAGTAACTTTTTTTTGCATGTGTATATGTGCGTGATATGCATGCCTGTGTGTACATGTGCATGTATGTGTTTGTGTGTGTGTGAAAAGAGAGAGAGAGAGAGAGAGAGAGAGAGAGAGAGAGAGAAGTTGACATTGGGTGTCTTCTTCAATCATGTTCCCCTCTATTCACTGAGGCAGGGTCTGTCCCTGGAAGCCAGGGCTCCCCCATTCAGCTTGTCTAGCTAGCCTGCTTGCTCTGGTATCCCTTGTACCTTCCTCTAAGTCTGGAATGGCAGGCAGACTGCTGTGTCTGTCTGGCATTTACATGGGTGCTGAGGATCCGAACTCCAATTCTTATATTTGCATGGCAAGCACTTGACCCACTGAGCCAGCCCCCAGCCCCTCGAGCCATCTTTCTCATCAATTTTCCAATGAGTTTGTTGTAATTATTATTCACTGTCCTCATTTATTACTTGCTTGTCTCATTGCTGTGAGGAAATACCGTCAAGGCAGCTTAAGGGGGAAGAGGTTATTTTAGCTTAAAGTTTAAAGAGATGCCATCAGTCACGGTGAGGAAGGGGTGGCTGAGGGGGCATGAAACAGCTGATGACAGTCAATTCACGGGCACGAAGAGACGAATGCTCTGTGGTTACTCTCTCCTTTTTATGCAGTTGAGACCACCCAGACCATGGAATGGTAAATCCACATAAGGTGGGCTTTCCCACCTCAATTAACCTACTCTAGAAAATTTCTCAAGGCATGCCCATATATTTTTCTTTCCACGATGACTTTAAATAAATACTATCAAGGAGCTGCAAGGATAAGGATCTGAGTTTAGACCCCCAGCACCCACATAAATGCAGGTGGATGTAGAGGCTTCAGAGAATTCCAGCCCTCAGGAAGCAGAAAAGAGGAATCTCTGGGACAAGAAGCTAGCTAGAGTAGCCCAAAGGACAGGCTCTGGGCACAAGTGAGAGACCCTGTCTCAAGAAATAGATGGGAAAGTGATGGAAGAAAAATCTTGATAGCCTCCACACACGTGCCTGTGCATATGCGTCTTTCCACACTCATATGAACACACACATGCACATAGAAAGTAGAGAAAAATCCTGTCAAGTTGATGAGTGACATGAACCATCACACCTGTGGTTATATATTTGTGGGATGTACCTCAGTTATAAACTTTGTCTAGAGAAGGTTGTAAGAGTTTTGAGCTTGATGACAAAACTACATGAGATTTTCAGGGTTTCTTTCTGAGAATTTGGATTAAACATAATTGGAATGCAAAAGGAAAATGATTTTTAATCAAGATAGGAGATAGTATCATATTTCCTTTTAATACATTTCAACCCATTGACTTTGAGCTTGGCCTAGATGTGCTTTGACAGTGTGCGGGTTCTGAGTAGAAGCTCTCCCAGCTCTGTGATTCAGACTGATCACCACATAAGCTCCTTTATAGGTCTTGGAATGAGAAGACATGGAGGATAGAATCACAGGTCAGAGCGACACTGAGGCAGATCAGTAACTGACTCATAAATCCAGATGTACATTCTGATAAATCTATCCTAAGTTGAAAACATTGTGAATCAGAGAACACTTATACACCTAACCTACAGGAGATTATAAATTAGCAGTACAGTACACTGTGGTACACTGTGGAGCATTAATTGTTTCCTCAGGGGTTCATTGAGGGCTACATGAAAGAGTATTGTATCTGAAAAAAAATCACGATTCAAAGTCTACTTTCTCAAAGTTCAAAGCAATATATCTACCATATAGATCTATCAATATCTAAATATCTAAAGAAAATAAAATCAATGCTAGATGAATATCTGCACTCTCTTGTTCTCTGTACAGTATTCACAGTAGTCAAAAAATGAAAATTCCATGTCCACTGAGTGAAGAATATATATATATATATATATATATATATAATGGAATACTATTAAGCCATAAAAAGAATAAAATACTGTCAATTGCAACAATCTGGCTAAGACCAGCAACCAAAAAATTAAATGAAATTAACTAGGCACAGAATGAAAAGTACCACGTGATCTTAATCATGTGTGGGATGTAAAAATGAAGCTGATCTCATAGCACTTGAGAGCGGAATGGTGGTTACTGGAGGCTGAAGCTCATGGGAGACAGAGAAAAATGAGGAAAAGCAACTGACAATGCTGTGTACTAAGTTATAATTAGACTGTTATAATTAACTGTGTACTAGTTATAATTAACTGTCTACTAAGTTATAATTAGATAGAAAAAGAAGTTCTGGCATGCTATTATACAATAGGCTGACTATAGAATAATAATGTACTGCATATTCCAAAGACCAAAAGAATATTTTGAATGTTTACCCATAAATAAATGATAACTATGTGAGAAGATAGATGAGTTTAAACTGATTAACACATGGCATAATGTATGCATGCATTAGTGGTACCCCACTAATATGCATAATTTTTGTTTCATTAGAATCATAAATTTCGTTAGTAAAAAGTAGTTTGTGGCCTTGATAGCTCAGCAGTTAAGGTGCTTTTGTGCAAAGTCTAATGACCCAGGACCGATTCCCCAGAATCCACATAAAGCCAGATGTACAAAGTATCACATGCATCTGCAATTTGCTTGCAGCCATGAGAGACCCTGGCATGCCCTCTAACTATCTATATCTCTTTCTGATTGCAAATATATATATATGTATATATATAATCAGTTTCTGCTAAAGAGGCATTAATTTCACATGATCATAAAATCAAATTTGGTGATCATCTAAACCTACATTAGAAAGAAAGAAATTTTTGTCATTGCAGACACTGAGGACTAGGTACAATCCTCAGCAGTGAAAAAAATTAATACCACCATAAAAATTGAAATGTTTTCTAATTTAGTAACTTTTTTCTCTATTAATGCTTCGTCTTTAAAGTAAATTTGCTTTTATTAAAATTGCTATATGGGTCTGGGGGAAGACTCAGACATTCTTGTGCACGAACACGCACACGCGCGCACACATACACACATGCACACACATGCATGCAAATATTTAAAAAGTTAAAATTTTAAAAATTGCAATCGATTTTTCTTCTTTTCATTTCTCGTCGGTTATTTTCCTTTTAATTATTTTAGCCTTTTGGTACTAAATTTTCTTCATTCTTTTACCTGAGAGCTCCCTTATTTACAGAAGTTTTATACCAGAGTTTTAATCAAATGCATATGAATTATATTTCATTTAACTTAAGCAATTTTTTAAAAAGTAACTAATACATTTAATAATTTCTACCGTTTGTACTGTGTATTTACTGTGTATTCTTGTTTTATCTTCTTATGGATAAACTGAATATCCTTTTATTCTAACATTCTGTGGAATGTTCCAGGTCTATTAGAAAAACTTAGATTTTATTTGTTAAAATGCCCGTTTGTCTAGAAAATGTTTTCCATGTATGAGGAAGTTACTTGTTTATTTTTGGTTTTATTTGTTTTACTTTTCATGGAAGGGTCTTTGACTGTCTTTTGCTTTCATGATTGTTCTTGAGGAGGAACCTGCCACTCCAGCATCATGGAAAGATGCTATTTTCTTTCCAGAGGCTTTAAAAATCTTCTCTTAGTTCTGGGAAGATTGCTCAGTGGTTAAAGGCACTATCTTGCAAAGCCTGAGTGCCCAGGTTTGATTTTCCAATGCCTACTTAAAGCCAGGTGCACAAAGCGGCATTTGCATCTGGATTCATTGGCAGTGGCAAGATACTCCCTGGAATGCACTTTCCTTCTTTCTCATTCTGTCTGTCTGTCTCTTCTTTCAAATAAATAAATAAATTTTAAAATCTTATCTTACATTCAGCATTATGCTGTTTAATTGTGGTAAAGTGGTATATCTCTTAATTCTTTAAAACACTTTATTTTTTCATTTATAGGCCTGGAGAGGCGGTTCAGTGGATAAAGTACCTGCAGTGCAACCCTTGAGTACCTGAGTTCAGATCACCAGACAGCACTATATAAAAGTAGGAAACTATGAAGGGCCTCTGTAATTCCCATGTGCCTACACTGAGGAGGAAGGTGGAGGCAGGAGAATTTCCTGGAAGCTTGTGAATAGAGCCGTGAACAACAGAAGACCCTGCTTTAAAGGGACATGGAAGGTGAGGACCAACCTTAAAGTTGTCCTTTGACCTCCACACGCCTGCCATGGCATATGTACTCTCCCCCCTCTCTTGCTTACACACACACAAATAAAAATTAAAAATAACAGAAATGTTTTTATTTATCATCTCGTTGGTTCCTAGTTGTTTTGATAGTTCTTTCTCACATTGACCTCATCAAATCCTGGTTCCTTCCTCATGCTGTTTACACTGCTTTTGTTTAAACATTATAAACATATCTGAAATGCACATGACCTGACATAGAGAAGAAGCATAGCCCTCTATGCTGTCTGGTGAAGTGCCCAATCAAAGCAAAAAAAAAAAAAAATCAAAGTTAATCACTTATGGGAATGCAAGATCTAGCACTGGAGGGAGCTTCTAGTTCTTTTCCCCCGTGGAATGGGAATATGGATTGGTACATAAGGAGGGTCACTTCACTATGGAGAGAGCCTAGACCAAAATGCCCAGTAGGGTCCCCCAATTCTGTGCACTGTCATGCTAGAAAGAAAGTACTAAGTGTGAAAAAAGAGACATGGTCTTCAGTCAGTTTTACATTCCTACTGTCTTTATAAAGGAGGTCGATTCTCGACACAAAAACCCCTAAGCTCACAACATTAAAGCATCCTTAATACTCACCCACCACGACTCAGGGAACTGAGCAGAAGAGGGGGTGGAAAGATTGTGAGAGCCGTGGTGGGGGAGACTGTCCGGAGGCATGGCACCCCTCAGTAACAACACACCTGGGTCATGAGAACCGGGCTGAAGACTGGGCTATCCATGGTCCCCTACCACAAAGACTGATCCAGACGGCCCACGGAGGAGGATATCCAGCTGACTGGGGATGGGGAAGGGGGGCAACGGGGAATTGGGGATAACAACTCATTGTTGGCCCATTAAACAATGTAACTCATTATGGATAATAAAAAAAGGTCTCCCAGAGGCACCCGAAGAAGACCTCCATTAATATTTTCCTGGAGTTAAAAGCTCCCAAAAACATCTGTAGGTCAGACTCTGCTCTGTCACTTTGGTCTTATTCATGGCGTTCTGTTTACTTTTGCCTTTTGTGAACTTTTAAATTCTGGGAACTCATTTGTAGCTTCATTTGGGATAAAATTGTTCTAATGGAGAGAATTTGATTTTGCTTCATCCAGAAACTTGGACCACTTTAAAATAAATTTTGAGCTTTTGGCACGCTCACCCTAATTACGATGACTTCAAGAAAAACTATGTGAAGGGTTTGGTTGTGGTTGAGATTCTAGGGGAGGATTTTTCACTTGACACTAATGTTTGAGAATGTCAATTTCCTCACATTCTCCTGACGGGAAAGAGAACGCATTGTGTGGTTCTTTCTAGATCATCTGGGTGGCATGATTTTAGTTTCCAGCTATGAGCAATAAGGGTAAGGGAGGAAACTCTCCATTAGTCTCCATTAGCATCCTGGACTAGCTCAACACTTTCATATTCTTCTGTTCTCTACTCCACACCTAACCTTGAAACTTAAATTCGCTTAGTTTTTCAAATGTCCTCAAGGAAAAGCTCAGTTTTGACTACTTTTCTCTTTGCTTTCCCAATTTTACTAAATGATAACTTCTCTGTGCATTGAAATACTTTTCAGTTTTATTTGGGTCTCTGATTGTGTCCAGTGAATTGGTTACCAGTGGTCCATAATCTGCCCCAATCTCCTGTGGTAGCAAGCACAGAAGGCCTGTTGCATCTCTGGTATCTGCCATAGGGAGGGGACTTGTGAGGCAGACATATGCTCTGAAGTCCCACCCATGGTCTTTAAATATCAACAAGGACCCTTCACTGGGAGAAACACGGGAAGATTTCATAGTCCACACTCCAATGTGGAAAAGCACCAGTACACTCTCATATTTTTCCTGTGAACTATAAAATCCTGGCATTTCTACTTATCTAATCTTAACCCAAATAGTTCAGCATCATCCCCCCAGTAGAAATTCTTACCCATGTAAAAAAAAAATTGAGGAAACAAGATTTCCATGTGTTTGGCCTCCCTCTTACTTTATATCAATGGTCTGCTATTTGTCTACACCTTTTCCCACGTGTTAATTACATTTATCAACTTGATTGGATTTAAAATCATCTATGAGACAAATTTCTGAGCATGTCTGTGAGGGATTTTTATAGATCAAGTTAATTGAAGTGAGAAGACCCACCCTAACTATGGGTAGCTCACCCCATGGGCTGAGGTCCATGGTTGAATGAGAAGGAAGCTAGCTGAACATCAGTATTCTTATTGCTCTGCTTCCTGACATGACCAGCAGCTTTATGGTCCTGCCACCATGATGGACAGTGTCCTCTGGAACCACAAACTAAAATAAACCTTTCCTCTCTTAAGCTGTTCACTGTCAGGTATATTGTCACATTGGCAAGGAAAGTAACTAATGCAGAATGTCACACCACTTACACTGAGTGACTCAAGAGACCCACAGTGGATGGAGGTGGAGAGATGAGAAGGAGTTCATGAAAAAGATCACTTACACCTTTATACCTTGAACTCTCTCTCTCTTCTCTTTCTCTCTTTCTCTGTCTTAGTAGAGGCAGAAGAGGAAGAACATCTAATCTGAAATTCAAAAATCAAACAAGGATCTATTAATTCTAGGCTAGATTTTGTCCTTTCTTTGAAAAAGAGAAAGCTAGGAATATTCTAGAACTGATATTCTTTCCTGTAGTTTACTCAGGTGGTTGCCTGCATTGCTGGACACTCTGCTATAACTCTTGATTGTAGGACGATCACATTAGGACTCCAAGCTTCTTGAAAGCAAGATCTATAATTGGCTCCCATCTCGAGCCTTAGAATAGCACAATGTCCAATTACAAGCCCTAAAGCCTCAGTAAATATTTATTAAATGAATAAACAAAGTCATTGACAATCCTTTTGTGGGAATGCAGGCAGTGGGAATGGAAAGCGGCTTTGGAGGGCAAGAAGCGAGGAAGCGGGTATTACCTCAGTAGACTTTGAAGTTCCTGCCCGAGGTGTCTAAAGGAAACTTCTCTTGAAGATGCACCCTGAAGAATGTAGACTTGTGTGTAATGTGGTGTGTGTGTGTGTGTGTTTGTAGTGTGTATGTGTGTAGTGTGTGTGATGTGTGGTGTGTGTGTAGTGTGTGTGTAGTATGTGTGTAGTGTGTATGTGTGTGTAGTGTGTGTATAGTGTGTGTAGCGTGTGTATGTTTGTGTAGTGTCTGTGTATGTGTGTAGTGTGTGGTGTGTGTAGTGTGTGTAGTTGTGTGTATGTGTAATGTGTGTAGTGTGTGTAATGTGTGTGTAGTGTGTAGTGTGTGTAGCATTGTGTAGTGTGTGGTGTGTCTGTGTGTGTAGTTGTGTGTGTGTAATGTGTGTGTGGTGTGTAGTATGTGTGTGTGTAGTGTGCAGTGTGTGTGTAGTGTGCAGTGAGTGTGTAGTGTGTGTATATTGTGTCATGTATGTGTGTGTGTAGTATATGTGTGTGTAGTGTGTGGTGTGTGTATAGTATGTGTGTGTCTAATGTGTGTGCGCGTGTGTGTGTAGTGTGCAGTGTGTGTATAGTGTGTCATGTGTGTGTAGTATATGTGTGTGTAGTGTGTGGTGTGTGTGTAGTGTGTGTGTGCAGTGTGTGTGT
>PVHP010004125.1:0-73329 GCA_004024765.1 Zapus hudsonius | reverse complement strand
CCAAGTAGTTTAGATTGGCTGGCCAGAGTCCCAGGGATTCACCTACCTCCAGCTCCCCAGCACTAGGAATATAACCAGACCGAGCTTTTTTTATACATGAGGTTCTGAGGATCAAACTCATTCTTGGAAGGCAAGCACTTGATCAACCGAACTATCTCCTCAGCAAACAGGTTCTATTCATCACTATGAAAATATTTTTATAATGATTGACATGTGCAAAGCATATTAGCACTCTAATTTTTCTATCATTGACCAAGGAGGCTGATGACCTAAAAATGTTGCTTGGTTGAATTGAGTTTTAAATTTTGAGATGATTATCAAACTTTAAATTTCTCTCACAGAAAATTACTCCTTTTCAAAAAAAGCATAGTAGAGCTCTTGTTTTGGCTTCTTACATTTGTTTCTCTAATCTTTCCTTTAACTTAAACTTAGTTTTAAAGCTTTATTGTTTACTAAGTTATAATTTGAATTTAGTGGGAAACTTGATTTGGTTTTGTGGAACACATTTAAAAATAAAACTGAATCCTGGTTCTCATCTCTTACAAAAGGAATAAAAGATGTGATTTGATAGATCATCAGATATTAATAAAATGAAAATATCATCAAGTAATACTTTGAAAAAAAGGATGTAATTTATTTCTTCTCTAGAATGTCTTTCAACAAATAACTAGAGGTAGAAGAGAAAAGAGCAAAGTGTGCATGTTTGGTTCAGCCTCTCTGGTTCAGTCAGCTCAGTCCCCATAGCTTGTTGTGGCGTGCTTTCTGTACCTTACGAATGGGGAACAACACTCTGTGACTTGCTTCTGTTTGTAAGAGTCCAAAGCATTTACAGCCCAGCACATGTCAGCAATCAGTGAGTGTTTCTTCGGACTCTCATTGTTACTGCCATCATCAAATGATGCAATCCTACTTCTATGTGACTGTTGACATTTATGATTTTTTAGGAGAAATTGTTGTAAATGAAGTCAGTTTTGTGAGAAAATGCATTGCAACAGACACAAGCCAATATGATCTGTGGGGAAAGCTGATATGCAGTAACTTCAAGATCTCCTTTATTACAGATGACCCTATGCCATTACAGGTATTTGTACAATGTTTGTGTCAACGCTTTGACTCTAAGCAAAAGAGATTATTAGATAAATGGAAAAATTATTCCAAATTATCAACAAATCATTAATATAACTTGGAATATAATATAATATAAATATAAAATATAACATAAAATAACTTGGAATATAGTTAATAAAATTCAGAATAATTATTAACAGTGATCATTATATAATGAAATATTGCATAATAATATAAACAATTCTCCTACCTCACCGCCCAAAAAAAGTGTAGGGAAAGAATGAATCTTTCTGTCTAATTGCTTTACTACTGAAGTGTGTTGTAAGATACTATATCCTTAGAATAGTCCTTGCTACACAGGCAAAAGTGTTTTGTGCTTTTTGGAGATAGTTTCTCATCACACTTAAGTAAGACTTGTGTTCCCATTATGAGGTAATTGAGAAAATAATATGAACATTTTTTATTTCAGAAATTTCATTACAGAAACCTTCTTCTTGGAGAACATGATGTCCCTTTAACATGTATTGAGCAGATTGTCACAGGTATATGATATTCTGAATGTACTGTCTCTAGAATTTGAAAGTGGATGTGATGGCCAGTGCCTGTAGCCATAGCTACTTAGGAGGATCACATGATCCCAGTGTTCAGGGCTAGCCTGGGAAACACAGTGAGAGCCCATTTAAAAAAAAATTAGGGGCTGGAGAGATGGCTTAGCGGTTAAGGCACTTGCCTCCAGTGCCTAAGGTCCCCGGTTCGATTCCCCAGTACCCACATAAGCCAGACCCACAAGGTGGTGGCCCTGGTGTGCGCTCGCTCGCTCTCTCTCTCTCTCTCTCTCTCTCTCTCTCTCTCTCTCTCTCTCTCTGCTTAATAAATAAAAAATAAAATAAAGATATTTTTTAAAAAATTAAAAGTGGGTAACGGGTGATGGATTCTTAAAAGTGGATTTCACTCTAGAAGTAGCCCTTGAAGGCTCATACCTTTCAAATATTTGAGTTGAAATTTTATTTCTTTAGGCTTTCTTTTACTTTGTTTTACTTTAAGAAGTGAAAGCCTTTTTCAGTTTCAGGAACATTAATGAGAGACAGAAAAATCAAGAAGTTATATTAAAATGGAGATACAGTGGTTTTTTACATTAAATTAAAAAATTTTACTACTAAATATACCTATGCAATGGTAGTTTTATATAAAAAAATTCTCTGAAATATCAAGAAAAGTTACAACTAACCCCCCAAAGTTCTGGGAATTAAAAATAGGAAGATTGTAGAGAAGCAGTGTTCAAGTGATTTTTTTTTTCCATTGATTTTCACTAAAACTTTAATTGTACTATAGACTGAGTAACAAAAAATTTTGATTTCTCCTTTTTAGTAAATGACCACAAGAGGAAGCAGAAAGTACTAGGCCCCAACCAGAAGCTGAAATTTAATCCAACAGAGTTAATTATTTATTGTAAAGATTTCAGAATTGTCAGATTTCGCTTTGATGAATCAGGTCCTGAAAGTGCCAAAAAGGTAATGCTGTTAAGTTTTATCAAGTTCTGATTCTATACTATTTTATTTATTTCAGCTCTTTGTGTGGAAGTTTTTATTAGCACCTAAAATGTTAAATGCTTTTTTATGGAAATTAGCATGTCTTACATTATAATCATTGCAGCCAGTTTCTTTTTTAGTTAAAAAGGTTGAAAAGTTACTGTGTGTGCAGTTAATGAGGTTTATAATTCAGTACCAGAAAACTTCATGAACAAAGAAGCTCAAGTTGGGCTACATAAGATTGGGAACACTGTATAGTTATAGGAGGGGCCTAATGGATGTTAGTTGTTTAAAGAAATCTTAATGAATAAATATGAGTGATTCTCTGCAGAAGCAACTTAAAGGTAAAGATTTTTCATTTCACTTATTTCTCTTCTGCCTTCCAGGCAGTGTTTACTCATGGAGAAAAAGTCAAGGGCAGAAATCTTCATTTCTTTGGTTCCATGTTGTAGCTTTGTCAGAGGAATGAAGCAGGTAGACTTGATGCCCCTCTGTTCCAGTCTGGTACAGCATTTGCAGACATCAGTAACAGAATTGCCTGAAGAAAGCCTGCCTCCCATATTTCAGGAACAGAACAACAGTGTCTTAATGGACTAAGAATTTGCTTCCTCTCAGAACTGAAGGAGTCTTTGCACCACCAAGAGTGTATTTGTTTTGCATGCTCAGTGGACTGCAGCAAAATTCTGTTAATATCAGTGGTGGCTGTCAAACTTAACCTAAGACAGTTGTGAAGAGGTGGTAGATTTGTCTTTAGAATGAGAACCAAGTTTCCTCACTAGAAGGCAAGCATGAGAAAAATATCTAGGAGTAGGACCTCTGGGACTGCCACACAGAGTGTTGGTGCTTCTGTGCTAAATGGTCTTCAATCCATTCTTCAGAACCTTGTTTCAGGAGGCTGCATTATTGAAAATTCACCTTGACAAGGCCTCTTTCAATGGTTTGAGTCTGCTTCTGTGATTTTGTCACTTTACCAATTCTAGATGCCTATTCTTGCATAGAAATGCTTTAGAATTAATTAGGTAATTAATTACACTGTAAAATACTTAGCCAGGTTACTGTCTCACACTTAAGTGATTTCATTGACCAAGGAAGCAAGAACTTACATATGAAAACTTTATTTTCAAGATGTATAGCATCTTGAGAGTGGGGCCAGCACAGGACTTGTGAGATTAAATTGATACAATATTGTAAGTTAGAAATTGGTAGTTGACACAATATTCTTTCAGAAGGTTTTACTTTCTCCTGCTCTTTGTTTTTCTAATGACACTATTTTAGTAAGTCATTATTATTTGAATTATTCTTGCACTTATCAAGAATACTTATCAGTCATGTTTTGGTGTGTGTTTTGTGTAGAAGCTTTTATTTTTTATTTGCTTAGATCTTTCTTAGGGGACACTGGACATCTCCTTAGCAATATGCTAAGTTTTACAACATAGAAAATAAGGACAAGTTTGTAGCTTCTTTCCCCAAGGAGCATAATAAAGTATAATCAAGAAGAAAAAGCAGGAACAAATGAATGTTAAGGAATAGTACCGTAGCAGCAGAAAAGGTGTTCACAAATGACTAGTTGCTAAGTGCCTTGTAAATTCAGGGTATCCCTTGTTTGTTGTATGGCTGGTGAATGATGATGAAGGTTTCATTGAACTATCCGTCGTACAAAACAAGCTAGTCTATCATATGCTCTTTCCCAAAGCCAAGTTTCTGACAAAAAGTCCTTTATCCGGTGCCTTTAGATATAAAAAGCTTATTACCTCGGGCCAAAAGGAAATATTCTTTGTCTTTTATACAATCATGGTGGTGGGGAATGCATAAAAAAAAGAAACAGAAGCAATAGGAATAGAATAGCTAGAGAATTTTTTTATGATTCACATGTTTTCTAACACAAAATTTTGTGCAGCTACCATAGTATAATGTAAATTCGGTTGGAGATGAACACTCTGACATGTACCTTTAGTCCCAACTACTTGGAAGGCTGAGGCTGAAGGATCTCAAGTTCAAAGTCAGCCTGGGTAATGTAGCAAGGTCCTATCTCAGAAAAACAAAAAAGTAAAAAAAAAAAAAAAACCCACCCTTTGTCCCATCCCACCCCTACTCCCCACCCCCACTAGGTGTACCACTCTATACCTTTAGCCCCTGCAGCTTGGGAGGTTGAAGCAAGAGGATTAGGAGGATTGCCAGGAAGTCTAGGATTTCCAGAGTGGCATGAGTAACATAGCAGAGACCTTGTCTTGAAAAATGGAAAAATATTAGGCAGCAGTTGGGAAGTAAAGGCTTATTATTCTACCTTCTGGAATCTTTGAACAGTTTTCTCTGGGGATGCTTTGATTTTATAAGTTGTTTTAAAAATATCACGTACATGTTTGGAATTTTGTACTGCATGAACCACGATTAGTTTTGAAATACTGAAAATATTTATATTTTGTTTGAAATATGAATTCTCAGGATACTAAATTGATTCATTAGTTCTCGTTTTGTTAAATGCTGCTCTAAATATGTCTGGATATCTAACTGACTTTCTCTCTATCAAACTAGATGACTTTATTTATATCACATTACTATTAATCCCAAGTGTCCTTGGGCTATCATAGCAAATAATATTTTGTAAAGTTCTATGCAAAAAGAAAAAGAATTTGATAGTACAGAATTAGACATATTACCTTAAAGAAACTTTGCCTTACCATTTCCTTTAAACCCTTGCTCAAAACTGAGGTGCAAAAATAGAGGGTATTTTCAAATATTTCTATTTTTGTTTTTGTTCTTTCAAGGCAGGGTCTCAATGTCTCCAGTCTGGCCTTAAACTCTTGGTGATTCTCCCAAGTGCTAGGACTAAAGATGTGAGCCACCACACCTAGCTTAATTTTTACTTTTGACAATTTCAAACATGTATATTATATATTTTGACTCCCCCTTACCCCTCTCCCACTTCTGCTAAACCACTTCTGAAAGACTATTTTTAATATAAATTTAAGTTATTTTTTATGATTTATTATTTTTATAATATATAGATAGGTGGGTAGATGGGTAGTAAGTGAAATAGATACCCTTTATAGTTTATTCTCAGGTTAGTTGTGGCCTACTTGTTCAAGCACACCTTGTAGAAGTACTTTCAGTTTATAGGTTGGAGAACTGAGTATGGTGATATATGCTTGTAATCTCTGTACTGAGGAAGCTAAGGCAGGAGGATAACAAGGTCAAAGCCAGCCTGGGTCACGTAATGAAATACTTTCTCCAGAAAAAAAATGAAAAAGGAAAGGGGTGAACAGAAGGAAAAGGAAAAATCAATGGGGAAAGGAATGATATTTGATTTAATTCACTTTGTGTTCTTCCCTTCCCCCTTAGCAATGATGGAAGTCATTACATTGAGTTTGTTTCACAATATTTTTATAGTCTTCTTTATATGTAGATGCTATACCTGTTTCCTAACCAGTGTGTTTTTTATGTATTTTTATTCATTTTCAAGCAGAGAAATGAGAGAGAGAGAGAGAGAGAGAGAGAGAGAGAGAGAGAGAGAGAGAGAGAGCGCAAACACGAGTGCACCAGGGCTACCATCTGTGTGTCTGGCATATGTGGGTACTGGGGAATTGAACCCCGGGCCCTTAGGCACTGGAGGCAAGTGCCTTAACTGCTGAGCCATCTCTCCAGCCCCTCTTTCATGGTTTTTAAGGAGCATTTCAGAAATAGGCCGTGTTGAGTTTTGCTCTGCATATGGACTTGGCTTTCTTTTTTGCTTCAGAAAGACATGCTCTATGTTATAGTCAACCTTCTCAAGAACCCAACCAAAAGCAGCTTATGGGAGGAATGCGTTTATTTTGGCTTATGGACTTTCAGGGCAATTCCTTTATGGCAGGGAAAATGATGGCTTGAGCAGAGGTGGACATCACCTCTGCCACAGCACTGCAAACAGAGGCAGGAAGGTGTGCCAAACACTGGCAAGGGGAAGCTAGCTATATCCCCCATAAGCCCGCCCCCAACAACACACCTCCAACAAGGTTCCAATTCCAAAATGCCATCAGCTGGGGGTCAAGTGTTCAGAACACATGTTTGTGGGGGACACCTGGATCAGACCATCATACTCCATCATCAGTAATCTGAATTTCCTTTGTGTAAATGGAGCCCGTGACCATTTTCTAATTGTCCTAGAGAAGGTAGTAGAAAGACTAGTAGCATTTTCATTAGTGTTTTAGTGACTAATTTTACGAACTAGCATTAGTGCAGCCACTGTTAGACATACTATGTGTTTGCAATGTCACTGGGGATGCAACAGTCTTCAGTCTGGGCAGAGGTCTTTATTCAGCGCCTCTAATTTTTTTATTTTTATTTCCTTTTTATGTGTGTGTAGTATGACTGGTGTAGCATCTCGTATGCTCCATGTGCACATGTGCAGAGGCCAGGGAGGATGTTGGATGTTCTCCTCTATCACTTTCATCCTATTTCCTTGAGACAGGGTATCTCACTAAACCTAGAGCAGCAAGCCCCAGCCATTTTCCTGTCTCTGTGCTCCACCCTCAGTGCTGGGATTACAGCAAGGTCAAGTCACATTCCCACTGAGCCATCTCCCTGGCCCCTCTTCGTACTATAAAACCAAATATTTCCCTTCCCTGCCCTAGTTTTATGTCCTTTAGCACATAGAGTTACCTAACTTGTTTATTGTTTGTTGCTATTACTAATCTTGTTTAGCATCTGTCTTCCCACTACACTGCATGCTTAATGAGGTTATAGGGCTGTGCCCGTTTTCTTCACTGCATTCCCAAAATTGCAGTGTGGTAGGAAGCCAGTAAATATTTGTTGAGTCAGCAAGAACTATGGCATTTAACATAAAGGAATTGAACTTAATGATCAGGTATAATAAGGAGCCTGCCACCTTTTACCCACGCTTATAACTGTTCTGTAAGTACCTTGGAAGTCCAGTAGTGAGCGCTGTGAGCACAGTTAAGAAAAGAGGTGCTCCGTATTGGAATGCAGTTAGTTGGAGACAATAGAAGGGTTTTGGGAATTGACACTGAGATTGGCTCCATCTGGGAAGGCTTGACAAGAGAGTTGTCCTGAGCAGACATGGTAGTTTACAAGAAAACATGACTGGTGAGAGGAATGATGAGCATGACAAGAGAGATGGCTGAGGTCTGTCAGACAATGTGTACAAGCCTGCTTTTCTCTGGCCATTGACTACTCCAGGAACAATGAAACAAGAAATGTTTGGTGAGGAGAGCCATGCAGGTATCTGGAAACTACAATTTACCAAGATAGCAAAGTAATGAGTCAAAACCACATTTTAGAAATAAGAGAATTTGTAAGCATTGTGGATTTCTAGAATTCAGGGAACCATCAGGTGCCTTAAGATAAGGATGGCTTAAGGCTGTAGCTATGGCAGTACAGCAACATGAGATAGACTTGAAAATTCCTAGTGAAATGTACAAGTGTCTGAAGTAAATAAACACAATGCCCAAAATAATAGGAAATGATAAAGACCTATCATGGCAGACTTGAGTGGTTTTGCTGCCACAAGCACTTCAAGGAAGACTGATGTACAGATTAGGAATGGGAACTGGTGGTTTAATTCAGGTGTCCCCTATAAATTTGAGTTCTGAATGCTTGATCCCCAGCTGGTAGCAGTTTTGGAATTGGAACTTTGTTGGAGGTGTATTGTTGGGGGTGGGCTTCTGGGTGGTATAGCCAGCTTCCCCTTGCCAGTGTTTGGCATGTTCTCTTGCTGCTGTTGTCTACCTGATGTTGGCTAGGAGGTAATGGCCACCCTCTGTTCATGCCATCATTTCCCCTGTCATCATGGAGTTTCTCCTTGAGTCTGTAAGCCAAAATAAACCCTTTCCTCCCACAAATTACTTCTGGTTGGATGTTTGTAGCAGCAAGGAGGAACTGACTGCAACAGTAACCTCATAAATTTTATAAATGGGACCATCATAGGATGCTCTCTAGTAGTCATTGAGAAATAGACATAAAAGTTTTAAGTTTTAGGGAAGCTTTTGAAAATTCAAAACCAGTGATAAATTGTGTCTGCTTGGTTGCATATTTTAATTTAGTGTGATAGGAAGTGGTATTCTGTGGGAGTATACCTCACTGAAAGTACAGCTTAGCAACAAGCTGACAGATGGACACCACTAATTTGACATGAACTCATAATTAACTTTTCTTGCTTCCTTACTGTTGAAAGCATATCATTCTAACATAGTGCTTTACCCTATAACTGACATATAATTATTTTAAGTATGGTCATCTGCTGTTCTTGCTTTGCATAAGTCTTCAATTTCTCCTTTCCTCTTTACTCTCTTTGCTCATTTAAGGATCATTTCTTCCACAATCTAGTTCAGGACTTGTAAGCATGGAGCATTGTCATTCATTTTTTTCCCAGTAGCAGTTAATAATAACCACATTCCCACACGTGGAATCCTCTGAAAGCTAAGCATGTGTTCACATTGTTAATACAGACAACAGCCTAGGTTTTGCTTTAGTTTTCCAGATGAGGAGACTGAAGCTATGAGTGAGTAACTGATTTCACACAAGTCCTGTAGCGAGTGGTGCATAGATCTCTGATTGACATCTTCGTCTATTGATTTGATAGCCTACACCTTTTCCCATCTCAAACCATTTTTCTTAAACATAGTTTGTTGATGTAATTCTCTGGACTGTCTATGTGTTTTTTGGTCTTCTTACTAATTTTTTATTTTTGTGACTGTGTTTTAGATTTAGATTTTTTTTAATCAATCCCTAAAGAGTTCATGCCCAATGTTAATTAAGCCTTTATTTATAATCCAACAAAAATACTTTTTTTAGTGGATATGTTGTCACTGTCTTTTTGGAGAATGCTTCTTTAGTTTCCAAGTTTCATTTATTGGAATAAAATTATTTTCCATTTAAAATTGAACTCAGCAAATACATATGAATACTTACCATGTACTAACTGAAGATTAAAGTCTCTTGAGAACACAACAGTGAATGAGATACCTGGCTTTAATTAGTGTGTTCTCATTCTATGTCAACAGAAAATGTGTAAATAGTATCTATAGTTGTTGCCCAGGATGATGCTCCAGTGACCAAGGCCTTACTGTACATTTCATTTAACTGTGTTAAATTCAAATTCTAAATATAGAATTTTTCCTAGGTATGCCTTGCAATAGCTCATTATTCCCAGCCAACAGACCTCCAGCTACTCTTTGCATTTGAATATGTTGCGAAAAAATACCACAATTCAGGTAAATATGAAAAAAACTAAATATTGTAACTAACTTTACATGTGAAAATTTTATTCTTGTTTGTCAGATGCTTCCAATACGTGAGCTTTAATGATATGTGATTATAACTTAATAACTATTAAAGAAGTAAGCACTATATACTAAAAGAGTCAATATATTTGTCAGATAATATATTCTTTCTTGAAAACTGACCAAAAGACCCTCCAAACAGCCATAAATACTAGAGTATAAAAGTCATATCAAATACACACACACACACACACACACACACACACACACACACACACACACACACACACATATATATATATATATATATATATATATATATATATATGTTTGTTTGTTTGTTTTGAGGTAGGGTCTCGATCTAGCCCCAGGCTGACCTAGAATTCATTCTGTAGTCTCAGGGTGGCCTTGAACTCAGAGCGATCCTCGTACCTCTGCCTCTGGAATGCTGAGACTAAAGGCATACACCACCACGACCTGCTCAAATATTTTACGTCTTGTCACTTGTTTGTATTTTATGATGAACATATTCTCTTCTCATTTTAATTGGTAGCTGACATTTAAGTAATCTTTTTAAAAAGCTGACAGTAACCTAAAAGATAGTTGAAAAGTATAAACTTTCCTGATAAAATGTGATTTCACATGGTAACTGAAAATGCTTAAAAGTTTTTAGATGACTTCTTTAAGACAGTCAAATCATACTTCTAAATATTATTGACAGAAAGATGAACATTAATCCAAACAATAGGTATGTTCTATGCAATTTTGTGACAATAAAATAGCCTTTTTCACAGTTTATCAACCATGACATTACCAAGGAAAATTCTAGATTTGATCATGTAATTCTGTTTTAAATCTTATGTTATATAAAATGTAATTTTAACAATCCCTATTTTAAAATTCTTAAGCCCCCTCCCCAAAAAAAAGCCAGGCATGGTGGCACACACCTTTAATCCCAATACTTGGAAGGCAGAGGTAGGAGAATCATTGTGAGTTGGAGGCCACCCTGAGACTACATGGTGAATTCCAGGTCAGCCTTGGCTAGGGCAAGCCTACCTCTAAAAAACAAAAATAAATAAATAAATAGATAGATAGATAGATAAATAAATAAAACAGAGAAAAACAAAGAGTCCTCATATCCCATTAGCTTCCAGGTAGATTAGTAACAGACACATCGATTAACTGCCTCATGCACATGTTTCATCATGTTCAAGAAAGAAAAGTGTTATACATTTATAGTAAAAGATCCATTCACGTTGGCATAGTTTATGCCAGTCTTACAAATTATTAATTGCACTATACTTTTATATTAGTTACTTTAAAATACATAGTAGCAATTTAAGTAACCTGTATAATTAAGGTATATTTCAATCTCAATGTATTGTAAATGCACTGAAATATAGTATCAGTATTTACAGATGTGTGTAGTTTGAGTACGTCTCCATTACTTTCAAAGTGCTAACCAACACTATAGCAGTGATATATACTGTCTGCAGAGCAGCTCATATCTGGTATTTCATAGAAATTGGATAACAGAAATATTTGCAATTTTATCAAAATGTGGTTCATTATAGATTAAAGGGCTTGAGTAACATTTTTTTTCAAACTGATACCTTAATATAAAGTAAGTTTACTATGTAAAAATAAAAATATTATAAATTTCACACTGTTGGTCAGGTAATGTCCCTTTGGCTAACCATCAAGCTACCCAACAGTGATCACCAAGGTTATCATCAATAAGATACCCAGTCACAAGAGAGTAGCTAACTTGAAAATTTCGGAGGTACAAGATTTTTAAGATTTAGTCTTTGGTTACTGCTTCAGTATGCTTATGAAACTGTTAGTTCTTCATGATACTTTTTTCTGATAGAAATGATTTCGTGTCATGATTAGGTCATGGCATCTGCAAAAACATAATGGCTTGGGTTTAGCAAATATAGTTAAGCTTCATTGTACAGTTGACGACTTGATGCCTGTTTAACTTACTTTTTACATCTTACCTTATTCATTCTTTGTGGCATCTCTGATATATTAAACTTTAAATAGTTTGTCAACCTACAGCTTTTATACTACTGTGTTTTCTTTTTAAAAATATTTTATTTATTCATTTTTCAAGCAGAGAGAAAGAGAGAGAGAGAACACCAGGGTCACCACCTTGTGGGTCTGGCCTATGTGGGTACTGGGGAATCGAACCGGGGGCCTTAGGCACTGGAGGCAAGTGCCTTAACCGCTGAGCCATCTCTCCAGCCCACTACTGTGTTTTCTTATCAATCAATTCCTCTTACTTTTTTATACCACTGGTTGACACAATTTCATGATTAATGATCACTTAAAATATTCAGGAACACTTCTTAATATTTCATTCTTCTAATTCTTCCTCCTTTACCAAGTACTTCATAGACATAGCTCTGGCCAAAGTTTTGTTCAGTTTCCTCATAGGGTAACATCCTTTAATATCCTTCATGCTGTTACAGAAGCATAAACTGCATCTTTAAGATCAAAAGAAGCCTGAAATTTCCATACACTGCAGTCAGAGTTCATTAATTTGTGAGTGAAAGATGCCCAATAATCCACTCTTGAACTTCTGGATGGCACCTTGATTCACTGGCTGGATTAAAGTCGTCCTTTTTGCAGGCAGGTAGGTGACAAAGCTGTTTCCACAAATGAGACCTTAAATTG
The DNA here is from genome assembly GCA_004024765.1 of Zapus hudsonius. NCBI lineage: Eukaryota > Metazoa > Chordata > Mammalia > Rodentia > Dipodidae > Zapus > Zapus hudsonius. Next base: position 60,839 of record PVHP010004125.1, on the reverse strand, counting down.
GAGAATGTCCCCTGCAAATATCTAGGAAAAGAATCTTTTAGCCAGCCTTAGGCATTCTGAGGTTTTCTTTCATGTCTAGCATCACATGATTAAGAACCATTTCTGAAAAGCTCAGCAGCCATCCATGCACTTGTGTGAGCATCCTGAATTCAGGAAGGTGTGTGACACCCAGAGGCTTCAGAGAAACATTGCTGCATACAGACACCACAGCAGGCTGTAACACAGACACAAACAATGCTTCTGCTTTTTCCACAAGAACTGAATTCATCAGTGTGTTGTTATTGGGCAAATGCAAAATATACAAATTCATCTTTGTTACAAAATTTATAAGATGTCAGATTATGCTTCTGGACTTAAAAAGCTGAAAACCCCATGAAGTTAACACAGCCAAATACATGATGGCAACAACATGCTTTAAAATGCACTGTGTCTCATCCCAGGCTGTCATCAGCTTCATTTTTAGTAAACTTCATTAATTTTTTCCTTTTAGTAGTATAGATCTTGGCATTTTAGAATTTCTTTTAAATGTTTACTTGAAAAACAGTGCACAATCTGTTTAAAACAATTCAGGAATTTTTAAAGTATGTTGCTTGTCAGTTCTTTTAAAGTTCTTAGTGTGGCTGTGAATGATTGTGACCAGTCTTGTCTCTTGAATAGTAGTGGTTTCTGGCCAGCCACAAGCATCAGAATCACTGGAGCTATGCTGGCTCCACCACAGTTCTCCAGTCAGAATCTCCCAGCTAAGAACCAGTCTGCTAACTGTTTTTGAAGGTACCTTCTTCACCTTCTTTGTGGCTTCTAATTTCAGCCATGTCATCAAAGTGGTAGGCTTTCTTTTCATATGTTGACCACTTTTACTATCTTTCCCTCTACTTGAGGCTTTTCTAAATATCAGCGGGTCAGTTAGGTGGAAGCTCTAAAATAATCTCAGTCTAGGATTTAACTTCAAAAGTGTGTCACAACAGTTGTCCTTTTAGCGCAGCAGGCAGCGCATCAGTCACATAAGTGTGTCACAGAAGATGGTCCAGGTCAGGAGTGCCAGTTTCACTTAGTCTCCTGAAGAGCAGTGTCATAGAACTTCAGTCAGGTAGCTGTCAGGGAACCCAAGTCTCTGAAGTGACCCACTTTGGCCAATTTGTTGCTACAGTCCCTCATAGTGGTCCACATATCTTTAGCAAGCTACTGGTATCAGGCTTTCAGAGCTTTCTGGAAAGCACTAGAATTTCTAGTCTATGAAGTCAAATTACTTATCTGTAACCCATACCATAATGAACTTTCATCAAAGAAGATACTGAGCAATTGATAAACTTAGTCCTAATTGCTGAGGAATGTATGGATTTGAGCAAGAGAAACTTGAAGAATAACAAATAGCACAGGTCCCTCTTAAGTGTTTGCACTTTGTGTCAAGAAAACACTTATCTACTCATAAATCACAGCACTACATTTGGCCAGAGAAATACATTCTTACCCTAGTTTATTAAAGTCTGCAATTCAAAACACTAAAAAAGTATTCCATTTTAAACTCAGCTAGAGTGCATTGTCAAAGTGTTCGCATGTCTCTTTTTAAGAAGTTGAGTGTGTTATTTATGCTTGTTTTTTATGGTAGCTGTCCTGCTGTGTCACCAGGATCTGTGACCCAAGTTGAATAGCAGCAGTCTTGCTAGTGGACTGTTCACTAAATGTTTTAGATAAATAGCCTTTATCAAGTTATAGCATTCCATTTTTATTTCAATTTACTGAAGGTTTTTTTTTTTTAAATCATAAACAGGTATTGAATTCTACCATATGTTTTTCTGTGCTACTTAGCTGGTCACTGGAGTTTCCCCTTGACTTTAGTCATGGGATGAATCTCCTAGATTCTCTAATACTGAATAGCCTTCTGTGCTTGGTTGCTCTGTAACCCTGTAAGTAGATTTGGAGTCACCTGCAAGTGCTGGATAGTTTCGTGGTCTGGGAGACCACAACTTCTAAGTCACTAGCACACTTTCTAGCTATTGTGTTCCCTAGAGAAAATGCCCAGATGGAGTGAAATGTGAGGAAATAGAGTTACTAACATTTTAATATTAGATAAGCTATATCAGACTTAGAGGGCAAATTTGTTAGACCCCTCATAATCTAGAAATGCCTTCCACCGTCTTGCTTTCCTATGAGGTAACCACCAGCCACATGTGGCTGCTAAGCATTTGAGATGTGGTCAGTGCACCTGAATCACTGCTTTGAATTTTTATTTTTATTTTAAGTTTTGTTTCAGTTAAATTTAAATGGACACTTGTGACTGGTTCAGGTTATGTTCTTGAGTATTACAGATCTAGACCTCATCCAATTTCCAGCTTTTTGTCCTTGACCTCTTGTATCCCTGATTTTCAGTTGTGTTTGATCCCTGGATGTCTTAGCATTATCCCATGTTTTTAAGATGTTGTTCTCTGCCCAGCATCCTCACCTTCTCTTTACCTGCCTCCTGGAAACTTGTGATACTTTGTACCTTAAGACTCTGTTCAGATGTGCCCAGATGTGACGTGGTGCTTCTTGTGAGACTGTGGGCTTCGTCTTCTGCACTTTCATTGCATGCATTTATTCAGGGCATTGTGATTATTGCACTTATTCCCTCTGTCTTTTTAGCACTTTCAAAATAAGAGGTAAAAACCTTCATGGTCTTAGCTCATCATCGGTTTTCATAGTGAAAATGAGTAAAGCATGTTCATTTCATGGATAATTGAAAATTTTGTATGGCTGCAGAGAAGAATGGATATTGGGAATAATAGTAAATAACAAATTTTGTAAACAATCTTTTTGCCATGTATGTATGTATGTGTGGGTACATGTATGTGTGCAAATTTGCATTTGTACATGTGTGAGCTGGTATTGGATAAAGAAAATATTTTGAGGACTTGAGAACAGATAATTGTTACATGCATTCATTCTTCCCAAAGGCAATTTTGAAGAAAATACATAAATGTCTTAGACTTACCTCACAATTTAGAGCAGGCACATGAATGAGAGTCACATAACTCCATAAAGTTGTAGGGATGGAAGACAATAGAAAAATAAGGAGACAGTAAATGGAGAGGAAATTTGAGCAGCAGGGATTCTTCATTATATAGGGAAATTATCAGTAAAAAGAAGAAAAATGTGTGGTTTAGCAGCTGTAGGTCAACCAGTGTGAGCAAATGAAAGTTTTCAAAATCAAGTTGACCTGCTTATGTGTGAAAGCAGAGAAGACAACGCCAGTAAAAGAACAGGAAAATTAAGTTTAAAGGACCAGATAAATTCTTTTTAGATGGAAAAGGGCAAGGCGAGACATGCAAGATGAGATAGTGGAGGGCTCATGCCAGAACATGAATGTGACTGCAGGCATGAAAATTGCAGAGCAGATGCCGGCTGAAAAGTAACTGGTTCTGGTTCAACAAAGTTAACAATACTCCTTTTCCTATAGCCAATAAAATGAATGGAATGCCTTCAGGAGGTGGAGGAGGAAGGAGTGGAAATGGTGGTGGCAGCAGCCAAAAGACACCTCTGTTTGAAACTTACTCAGATTGGGACCGAGAGATCAAGAGGACAAGTGCTTCTGGGTGGAGAGTTTGTTCTATTAATGAGGGTTACATGATATCTACTTGGTAAGTCCTGTTTTAACAAATCTATATATGTGTGTTTTATATGTGTACTCTATGTGTATGAAATTATATATAAACTACCTATGTAGAACATATATATGTAACTTTTGAAAAATAATCCAACTATTGCCATTTAATGTTTAAGTTGTGGTTGCTAGAATGTTTTTAGTAATGTTTTAAAAGCTATTGCTATTCTGTTTTAAAGATAAGGGCTTCTTAACATAGACACATCAGTATCCTTTGAAAGAAGTTGACAGCAATTCCTTACTATCATGAGTAATCCAATCAGAGTTTATTTGCATTTAATCTCATAACTGTCTTTTAAATTTGGTTTGTTCAGGTCAAGAAAGTTTCACATTGAATTTGCTTGATATGTTTCATAGACCTTTTATTGTGCTACATTTTGGTCCTTCCTTCTTTATATTTACCATATTATTTGTAGAGAAACCAGATCATTATTTCTATAGGTATTCTATAGGTATTACTGGTTTTATCCCTGTGGTGTTCTTTACCATCTTCTTCTGCCTCCTGTATTTCCTTAAAAATGTTAATTAGCTCTCCAGATATAATTGGATCCAGGTTTTGTGCTTTTGGGAAGAATGTTTCATCAGGTGGTGCCCTGCCCTCTAGTATATCCCATCCTGTCTCTAGCTTTCTCTGTGTCCTCTCCTCCCCCTGCTCACTTCACCTCTGTGAGTCTCACATGTACACTTAGAATGCTGACTGAGCAGTAGTAGCCTCGAGCCTGATCTGTCTGGTCCAAAGTCCCCTTTATATTGTGATCTAGCTGCCAAAGAGTTTGCACTGGGAGTGACAGTGATTGACTAGATCTATTATTTTAGTAATGATTACTCTTGGTTATATTGTAATTCTGTTATCTTTCTGCTTTATTGAACGTTTCCCCCACAAGCTCTGAGATAGTTTATTTAAAACACGCACACGGTGTAAAATCTTCCCTTTTTTCTCCTTACCAGTTGTCAGAATAGTGACCTGATTCCAAAAATCCTCTGAAGGTGACTAGCAACTTTTGTTTGTTTGTTTATATCATTTGTAACGGGTGAGCTTTTTGGAATATTTTTAAAATAAATCATTGATTCATTTTCAAGCAGAGAGAGAAAGAGAGATAGAGAGAGCACCAGGGCCACCACCTTGTGGGTCTGGCTTATGTGGGTACTGGGGAATTGAACCAGGAGCCTTAGGCACTGGAGGCAACTGCCTTAACTGCTGAGCTATCTCTCCAGCCCCTGGAATATTTTGTTTTTAATCATTGAAGTCCTCATTGGTTTATAAGTCAGCTTTCTGAGGGGGACTGGGGAATTTGACCATGTTATTGCTAGTTGATCCTGTACAGGGAACTTGTAGACATACAGATTAGGGAAGTGCTTTGGATCATGTAGTTTGTATCTTCTGCTTCCCCTTGTATTTGACCTACATGGCCAGCATGCTTCAGTGTAATGTCCTGAAAGCATGTAGCAAAGGGGATGGGGAGATGGCTCAGTGGTTAAAGATGCTTGCTTGAAAGCCTTTGACAGGGCTAGGTTAGGCCTGCTTCTGGCTGGGCTGTATGGAGAAAAGAAGATGGAAGGTCTCTTAAAGGGACAGTGAGCTTGCCCAGCAGTAACTGGTCTGATGTGTGCCTAGAGTCTGATTGTGCCTTAAAGGGATGGGAGGGTGGGAGAAGGAGATAAGGAGAGCGCTTGAATAACTTAATAGATTTATGGGCTCTGGTTTGCCTGTCATCCTCTTCTCCATAGCTTGTCAAAAGGTGGATTCATAAAGGTAGATGTGTTTCTGAAGAGAGCATGCATGTTTAATAGTCATTCTAGAAAATATTTAAATTTTTCTGTATTTTTCTTATGCTATGAATTTTAATACTGAGAAAATTGACTACATCACATGTTGTACACTGAGATGTGCAGGATTATTGGTGCCCTCAAATGTGGCTACTAGGCAGTCCACATTAAGTAGGGATAAATGTGTTTAATTCTAGATGGGTCTTCAGAGCACACTATTATTACTTTCAGCATAAGACTTTTCCTGTTTTTAAAGTTAATTTTCTTAACTATTCATATCTGAAGTGCAAAGTTTTTAAAAAATTATTTATTTATTTGAGAGGCAGAGAGGGGAGGGAGGAAATGAGTACATCAGGGCTTCCTGCTATTGCTAACAAACTCAGATGCATGTAGCATTTTGTGCATCTACTTTATATGGGTGCTAGGGAAATGAACCCAGGTCATCAGGCTTTGCAAGCAAGCACCTTAACTGCTGAGACATCTCTCCAGCCCCCAAAGTTAATTTTTTAAAGTTACATAAAGAAATGGGTTTCATAGTATGTTCATACATATGCATTGTTATATTGTGTTCTAATTCATTCCCACCCCCACTGCCCTTCTCGCTTCCCTTTGTCCTTCATTTGCTAATGAACTTCTTCCCTACAAATAGTCACCCTTTCTGCTTTCATGTCACATGTATTCCATTACCCTTCATCACACACTGTTAAAAAATCTTTTCCTTCTGTCTTATGGTCCCCTTCCTAATTTCATCATCACACACACACACACACACACACACACAAACACACACACACACCACACACACCTAGGTTTCTACATATGAAAGAAAACATGCTATTTATCTTTCTGAGTTTGACTATTTTATGTAACACAATGATTTCTAGTTCCATTCATTTTTCTGTAAATGTCATGATTTCGTTTTTTTTTAACTGCTGAACAACATTTCACTTTGTGTATATACATACTTTCTTTATTCATCTGTTGATCTAAGCTGATACTATTTTGTAGCTGTTGTGAATAGTGTAGCCGCAAACATGGATAAGCACGGAACTCTAATGTGTGATCCCTTTTACTCCCCCCTAGCCTTCCAGAATATTTTGTAGTGCCAAGTTCTTTAGCAGACCAAGACCTGAAGATCTTTTCCCATTCTTTTGTTGGAAGAAGGATGCCAGTAAGTGGTTCCTTTTGGGTGTTATTGATGTTAATGTCCACAATTTCTACCCAGCTCAATAAGAATTCTGCCTATCTCCTAGCTCTGGTGCTGGAGCCACTCCAATGGCAGTGCTCTCGTGCGAATGGCCCTCATCAAAGATGTGCCGAAGCAGAGGAAAATCGACCAGAGGTAATTGAGAAAATAGTGCTTGCTTGTTGTATTTGGTGTCATAAGTAAGAACAGTATGTCCCATGCTAATGGGAAATAGTTGGTATGGGTTTATATATTAGCACCAAGGATTGCCATTATGAAAAGAATATGAATGTATGGAAATTATCTTTTGTTAAATCACTTGTGGACTTCACATTGTCCTTAACATACATTGAAAGTACATTGATTTCCAGGTAAGACACTTCAGGATAAATCAAACTCCTTGTAGTTCCATGAATCTTATTTCAAGTCACAATACTTCAGGCGGTGGTTTTAATGGGCTACCATGGACAAGTTTGGCACACCTGCTAAAGTAACACCCCATCATAGAAGTGTAAAGCCTTTCTCAGCTGTTCTCATAACAGAGGACTCACTGGTGCTCAATTGCATGTGATGCCCTCTGAAGCCTAAACTGTTCCCCCTGTTTCTTATTGGCACTGTGCCTTCCTTGGCCTTTCCTCTTTTTTTGTGAACCTCACAGACCTCTTCCTCCTCCAAGTTTGTACTTCCTGAAGTTCACTGAGGGCTGGAGCATGAGTGACCAACACGTTATTACTATTACAAATCTAATTTGACATCCTCTATGTGGATGTCTCTGAAACTAAAGTTTTATGTCCAAAACCAAACTCATTACTGCCACTAGGCCTCCCCAAGCCTGATGTCTCCCCTTCTCTCATCCCTTGTTAGGTTTAGCCACTTAATTTTTCAGAAATGTTATAAACCCACATCCATCCACCCCATCTCAGCATCATGTATGTGTTACAGATGTCATCATTTGCTCTTTTGTGTCCCATCTGCAAGGTCGTAGCCACCTGGACATTTTTGTGGTCTTTCCACTCTCCTAACAGTTTCCAGGGCTCTCCTCTCCTGAGCTACCTTCTTGGTGTTCCTCCATGAACATTCTCTACCCCACCTACTTGGCCCTAGCTCATCCTTTATCCCTCAGTTCAGAGTCTCCTTATGATAAGCCTTTCCCATCTCCCATGTGACATTAGGCCTTATGGGCATTCTGTAGAACCCTCTACCTTTTCTTTACCACACTTGTTTCCATTTGATTCCTATGTGTGTTACAGTTTGATTATTGCCTGTCTTTCTCTTGAAATGACAGGAGGTGACTGTTTTGTCCACTATTACAGACTTAGCCCAGGAAGCACCTGATATTTCTAAAATACTCATTGGAAAAAATGTACAGATCTTAAAAAATCTGCCCAGAGAACTCCAGAAGTATTACATTCAGTTATTAGGGCAATCACATCATAACAAAGAAAGTCATATTTGCTGAAGTAAATAACTCTTGAGTGACCTTTAAATGAGACTACAAGTCATATAAGTCCATATTATAATTATATCTTGCATTAGATATATTTTAGCTTCACCTTAATTGAATTAGAACTGTCTATTCTGTTGTACTTCAAATTTTGCTTTCACTGATTTGTGTTCAATGAAATGCTCAGTTAGGAATTTGCTGTTAAAGGGAGGATTGCAACACTATTGGGTAAGAGTTATAAAGCTTGCTATCCAGTGGACATCTTAATGATTTAAGCTAGGAGCTATTGTAATTCCTTGTTTGCTTGGATTTTGTTGTTGTTACGAATCTGTTTGGCAAGCCCCGTGTCTCACATGCTAGGCAAGCACTACACCACTGGGTTTCACCCCAGCACTATGCCTTGTGTGCTTTAGCAGTCCTGCTCTCACTCAGATTCCTTCTGTTGTCCAGTCTCCTCTTTTGTGCATGTCATCTAACACAAGCTTTCTCTTGGTTTTCCTAATAGCCATGCTTGTGTGCCACTAAAGGCCTTTGCACTAGCTGTCTCTGTCTATACTTCCCAAGATTGTTGTGCCACTTGTATCACTTGTATTTCAACTTCAGCATCCTCTTCATAGAGGAGCCTGTTTTGACCTAGAGTCACTTGATTTCATTATCCAGGGTATTTACTACAGCCTGATACTTTCTCATCCTTTGTACCTACCCATGAAGAATACAATCTGCTCTAGGGCAGTGTCCTAGCCTGTCTTATTCATCTCTTTTAGAATAGCCTTTAGCATTTAGTAAATGTTCAGTGTTGAAGAAATGGATGAATAGTAACTAAAGGTTTTGTCTTTACTAGGATCTGTAACGCAATAACTAAAAGTCATCCACAGAGAAGTGATGTTTACAAATCAGATTTGGATAAGACCTTGCCCAATATTCAAGAAATACAGGCGGCATTTGCAAAACTTAAGCAGCTATGTGTAAATGGTAATCACGTTTTTTATTTTGTGCATGTATGTAGTGAGTGAGCAATAAAGAATTGTATCAGAACTATCACAAAAAGTGATGGTCCTTTAAAATGCAATAGTTATATTTAAGGAGAGACTCAATAGCTAGAAAATGAAGTTTAAACTGCCTTTTATTTTGAAGAGAAAAAAAAGCATGTTAAATTCTCCTCCAAATCATGAAAAGTATAGTAAAATACCTTTATGAAAACATTTGCTAAGTAGACAAACTGATTAAGATTTCAAAGCATGTGGTTATAATTTGAGATAAATTGCTTAACATGGGTCTCAAACAGCTGTGTTATATGTGTGACTTCAGAGTTCTGCTCTCTGAGCAAACTTAGATAGTTATACTGTGCCCTGGGGAATATGTCACTGGGGAGTATCTTGGGCATAGAGTGGGTCCTCCTTTAAGAGAAGAACCTCTGTATTACCTGTGAATAGGGAGAGCTGGCCTTATGCAGGTCTCAGATGATAAGTGGGCACTGGTATGGAAAGAGAGGGTAAGGATGGGGCAGAGTATTTAAAGCACATAGACCTGGGGCTAGGGAGAAAGCTCAGTAAGTCAGACAGTTTGTGTTTAAATGTGACAACCAGAGTTTGGATTCCCAGAACCCACATACCAAGCTAGACACAATAGCAAGCATCTGTAATCCCAGCCCTTCTCCAGTGAGATGGGGGGAGGGGTTTGAGACAGGAGAATTCTGGCATATTAGTGATAAACAAGAGACCCTGCCTCAAAGATGGTCAAAGGCAAGGAACAACACACAAAAATTTAAAAGACAGTCCCTTGAATGATTATACACACTCTGGGCAGGATAGTGTTTGACCCCCAGAATGGTGGAACCAGCAACTGAGGAGGAAAGTAAAGCAGGGAAGGCAGGGCTTGCAGTAACAAAACTTTCTGGTGAGCCTGACTAGCTGTTTGTGAGGGTATGGAAGGCCAGAATCTACACATGGATTGACCAGGGAGCCTAGAATCACCAGCTCTCACAACACAAATGTTAGTTTGATTCTCCATGATTTCCCTGCAAGAATCAGAGGATAGAAGATGGGGTCCAGGGGAATGCTTTGCTTTGTGATAGAATCATAACATGTGTGAAAACCTGGACACAGTGGTCTATGCCTTTAATCCAAGCACTTGGGAGGTTGTAGCAGGAGAATCATGAGTGTTAGGCCAACCTGAGCTACATAGTAAGACTCTGAAAAAATAAGAATTGTAATATTCCATCTTAGTTATTGACTCTGTTTACTATAGTCACAACTCATAACACTTCCTTAAAGCTAACTTGTTTTTGTTTTTGTTTTTTGTTTTGTTTTGTTTTGTTTTTCGAAGTAGGGTCTCACTCTAGCCCAGGCTGACCTGGAATTCACTATGTAGTCTCAGGGTGGCCTCGAACTCACGGTGATCCTCCTACCTCTGCCTCCAGAATGCTGGGATTAAAGGCGTGCGCTACCACACCCGGCTAAAGCTAACTTTTAAATAGTAGTATGCTATATCTCTTAAGCCTGATACTGTTTGTGTAAAATTAAGCTTAAAAAGCCTAAAAATTTGTGTTTGTGTGCATATGTGATTTGTGTATGTACATATATATAAATGCACATGCATTTTTATTGCAGAGCCTTTTGAAGAAACTGAAGATAAATGGTTATCTTCACTGGAAAGTACTCGATGGTTAGAATACATTAGGTTTGTCAACTTTTCTTCATTAGTTTTTTATTTTGAAATAATTTTAGGCTCACAGGAAGTACAAAAATAGTATAGAGACCCATGTACACTATGCCCAGCATTTGCTAATGAATACTCTGGTTATCATTGTCTCCTCACCCCAGTCCCTGTCCCCTGGCAAATACTCTGTCATCTTTACCTCAGTAGTTTTATCATTGCTTGAATGTTACATAGGTCAACCTCTTCCTTTGTATGAAGAGTTAATTTTCTGATATAAAAATACACCAAAGAATCATTTGTGTAAGTACCAAAGACATTGGTAAAGGTTGGTGCTATAAATGCACATAGTGAATGATGAGTTCTTTTTGGTTTTAAACACTTTAAATACACATTTATGGTAAAATCTGATGTTTAACTGTTTTTTCTCTCTTTCTTTTCAGGGCCTTCCTTAAACATTCAGCAGAACTTGTGTACATACTAGAATGTAAACATGTCTCTGTAGTCCTACAAGGTAATTAAAATGATTCCTGAAAATGTCAGGACCATCATCTCAGCCAGTTTATCTGGGTGACTAATTGTCCACATCAGTGGAAATTCTGTCTGTCTTGGCTATCTCTTAGCTACAGTGCTATAGTGCTGGCAGTCCAGATTGTGTACATCATCTGAGTAAAGCAGAGTACAGAGACTTCAGGGAGAATAGAAAGAGTCTAATTTCTAGTATCTCCTCTTTTATGGGAATGATGGGTCCCATTTCTCATTGGATTAATACCTAATATTAATTTTGGCAGGGCATTCACTCTAATCTTGCTGATTTTCTACTTCATACAAACAAGTTTAACTTATAGTAGTTACCTTCTCATTGCTGGGACAAAACAGCCAACCAGAAAGCAGCTTGTGGGAGTAAAGGGTTTATTTTAGCTTACAGTTTTGAGGGGAAGCATCTTGTCTTATCCCAGCAGCAGGGGAAAGATTTAGTCCAAGTGAACTAACTATATAGCATTGGCAAGGGACCTGGGCTATGATGTCCCCTACCTACCTCAGTGACACACCTCTTCCAAATCACCACCAGCTGGGGGCCAAGCACTCAACACACATGAGCCTATGGGGGCACTTGATTCAAACTATCACATAGTTTAAATGCCTTCTGACTCACGCTAGATTATGAGCCTAAGAAAATAGCTTGAGTTCAATATTATTATTATTTTTTTTTTTTTTTGATTTTTTAAGGTAGTGTCTCACTCTAGCCCAAGCCAACTTGGAACTCAACTCACTGTAGTCCCAGGCTGGCCTCAAACTCACAGTGATCCTCCTATCTCCACCTCCCTAGTTCTGGGATTAAAGACATGTTCTGCCACACCTAGATTAATAATTTAAATCAGAATTTTGTTTGATATTTGGTTGAAATAAATTACAGTGTAAAAAAAAATCTTATCAGATAAGCCAAGGATATGTATATGTTAAATACCAGTGCTAATAGAATTTCTGAGTGTACAGATAGAATTTGTAGAGCATGAGCTACTATTTGATTATATAGTCACATTACACTCTGATGAAATCAGGATGCTATTTAAGGTTCTGGAAGTGTTTTTACCAAATGTGGTTTCTTTTTATTCCCAGTACTTAGAATTTAACCTATGGCTTTATACATATTAGGCAATCAATGGCTGTACCACTGAAATCAACTGTCAAATTTTACTTCAATGAAGCAAAAACTTTTAAAAACCTAAGGATAAAAAAAAAAAAAAGGAAGCTAGGAATGGTGGTATACACCTCTAATTCCAGTTCTTGGGAATTAGGGGCAGAAGAATTGTGAGTTTGAGGCCATTCTAGGCTACATTGTGAAACATTATCTCAACAAAACAAAATACAGGGGCTAGGGAAATGGCTCCATTGATAAAGTGCTTGCAGTGCAAGTATGAAAACCAGGGTTTGGATGCCCAGTACCCATACAAATGCTGAACGGGCACAGAAGCCTATTTGTAATCCCAGTACTTGGGAGGCAGAGACAAGGGATACCAATCTAGTTAGCTAAACTTTCCGAATCAGAGATTTGTGGGCTCAGTTGAGAGATTGCATCAGTAAGTGGGAAGTGATCAAGGAAGATACACTTGACATCAACCTCTGGCTACACACACGTGTGTATACACACACACACACACACACGCATACATACCTACATCCACGTGACATTCCTCTTGAGTAGACACAGAGAACTGGAATTGTTGTGTTGCATGCCAAATTTGTGTCTATCTTATTAAGAAACTGCCAAACTGTTTTGTGAAGTAGCTGGGTCACATTTTCCTTGTCCTCAGTGAATGAGGATTCTGATTTCTGTACTCTAACCACTACTACTGTCTGTCTTAGAATAATTCTAGCAGAAGTAAAGGGGTAGTAGCTCATTGTAGTTTTCCTTTATATGTGTTCGTCTTACTCTTGAAATCTGAGGATTCTTCATATATTATAGGTATATATTTTCACATCTGTGTCTTTCTGTTTATTCTCTTAATGTCTTTTGAAACATTAATTTTTATATTTGTGTGTGCATACATGTGGTATGCATATATGTATATGTTTGGGGGGGAACACATGTGGGAGGGTGTGCATGTGCAAGCCATAGGACAACCATGGGTATTATCCTCAAGAACACCATTCACTTCTTTTTGAAACAGAGTTTCTTGTTGGCTTGGAGCTCACCAATTAGGCTAAACTAGTTGAAGCATGCTCCAGGGCTCCACCTATCTCCACCTCCCCAGCACTGGGCATTTACTTGGGTAGAGTATTGAACTTGGATCCTCATGCTTGCAAGGCAAGCACTTTACTCACTAAGCTATCTCTCTAAATCCAATTTCTAAATTTTAAAATATAATTTCCATTCTCCTCTTGTATGAATTATGTTTTCTATATTGCATCTAAGGACTATTTTTCTAGCTCAAAATCATAAAAACTTTTCTCATGTGTTTTGTTTGTTTGTTTTGAGGTAGGGTCTTGCTCTAACCCAGGCCCTAACCATTAAATCATCTCTCCAGTCCTACATAGACTATTTTGAAGGTAGTTTATGTATGGAATATTAAATTAACTTGCTTTTCAGGATTTCTGTTTGTAATAATAATTTTCTTTTCATTTTATTTACAGAGGAGGAAGGAAGAGACTTGAGTTGTCTTGTAGCTTCTCTTGTTCAAGTGATGATGGATCCATATTTCCGGACAATTACTGGATTTCAAAGTCTGGTCCAGAAGGAGTGGGTCATGGCAGGATATCCATTCCTAGACCGATGCAACCACTTAAAGAGATCAGATAAAGAGGTAACTCATCTTAATGCCTTATTAGCACTTTCAAGTGTGCATGAGATAAGTTTTTGTCATTGTGAAAAGAGATAAGGAGCTCTCTTTTTTCATTATTGCATTTAGTACATCTTGACTTCTTTTAACATCCAAATTAATATAAAAGATTATCATAGAGGCAAAGATGGCAGACTGTGGCTTCCACTGACCTCCAGCATCTTTAGAGAAAGCCTGACAGCAGCAGAACAGAACCCTTCCGGTTGGTTTACATAGGTGGTGGTTTCCACCACAGTTTGTTTTCTAGTCTCTGATCTGGGGGATCAGGCTTGGGACCTTGAACACCTTGGGTGTTTAGCTTCTGAGTTACATTCGCACTATGCCACAGCCCCATTTACTTGAACCATAGTTACTGCTTCAACCAAAAAAAATGCAGGGAATTATAGGAAAGGACATGACCCCAGATTCTTAAATCCTAAACAGTTGAATTAAATAAAGGTGGTAATTTAGGATATGTGGAAGAATTCAATAAAGAGATAGATTTTTAAAAATTTAGGAAATGAAATGCTCGACATGTAAGCTCAGTTGGAAACTTCACCAGTAAATTGTATCAAAGGGAAGATGGAATGTCCTGACTTGAAAACAAGGTAGATATAATATTTTTTTAAGTATAAATACAAAGGGCTGGAGTGATGGTTCAGTGATTTAGGGTGTGTGCTACCCTTTGTCAGCTCCAGTTGCTGGAATAAACATCCAAATCAGACACAGTTTATGGGGGGAAGAGATTTAACAAGCTTACAGATCCAGGGGAAGTTACGTCAAATGACAGAAGAAGCTACTCCCATTCATAAATCCAAGCATAGAGACACTACTAAACATCCAGCACCACAAGCAAGCACAACCAGTGCGTAAAACTTTTAGGCTGGAATTAAGATCCTTCCCCAAGCACACCTTAGGGCTGGACCACAGGATCTGTCCCCCTACCCCCATGACACCTGTTCCAGCCAAGCAGCTAGAAATCCAAGTTACAAGCTTTTTTTTTTTTTTTTTTTTTTTTTTTTTTTTTTTTTTTGGTTTTTCGAGGTAGGGTCTCACTCTAGTCCAGGCTGACCTGGAATTCACTATGTAGTCTCAGGGTGGCCTTGAACTCATGGTGATCCTCCTACCTCTGCCTCCCGAGTGCTGGGATTAAAGGCGTGTGCCACCATGCCCGGCTTCCAAGTTACAAGCTTTAATAAAACACCTTTGTCTATGGGGGAACATATATTTAACCTGCCACAGGCATTTGCTTGCAAAGCCTGACAGCTTGGGTTTGATTCCGCAATACCCACATAAAGCTACTCTTGCTTATGATCAGGCTGTGTTTTACTTTGCTCATTAGGTGCATTTCTCCAGGACTATAAACACTTGGATCTTGTTTTTTAATCTAACAATCTGATAGCCTGCACTGTACAATAGGCTATAAGAGGAAAAATAGGGTATAAGAGAAATGTTGCAGGACATCTTTGTCACAGCAGTGGGGCTGTTGACTTCCTTGGATCCGTATTAAGTTGCAGGTGGCCCTACATATAGCACCTTATAGACAGGTAGCCAGCCTGGCTCTTTAGCAGTGTTTCAGAGAAACTACTATTTGACCTGCAGTAGTGCATGTGAAAGGCCTGCCGGCTTCGAGTGGAAAGTGCCACGTGGCTTGGAGGCTGATGTCAAACTGTTTTCTGAAATCTCAGGAACTTTTTGGGATGCCAAGTTGTGGTCAACCAACAGTTAAGAGAGTTGGTCAGCATTTTGTTTTGTTTTATGTTTTAAAAAACACTTCCAGGACGTGTATTCATACATAGTTTGCTCTCCCCATTCATATACTGACCATACACTTATTTGTGCACTTTGTTGTTATCATATTTACTAGGCAAAAAAAGTGACATTTATTGTAATTGAACATGATTGACATTGGTAGGTGCCATCTGTTCACATAGCCTTACTTAAAAGCCAGATGTTTTAGAGTTATGTTTCTTTTTATCGTCAACTTCTATATATACACACAATGTGCCCTAATCATAGTCCCTCCCACCAGCTTTCTTTGTTCCCCTCCCTATTTCTTCGACATTGAACCCTTTCTTTCCAATTAATCCCTCTTCTATTTTGATATTAACTTTTTTTTTTGCCCTCATATGATGCAGGTCTTGTCAAGGTAGCATCAACCACTGTGAGGTCATGAATGCAGTAGCCCCTTTGTGTCTATGAGACAGCATCTCAGAGCACTCCTGCTTCCTCTGGCTCTTTCATTCTTTCTGCCACTTCTTCCACAATGATGCTGAGCCTTGGAGAGTGTGATAGAGATGTCTCACCTAATGCTTCTGTCATCTTCTCCACTGTCACTTCTCAGCACTCTGATGAGCTTTGGTCTCGCCAGTGGTCATTAGATGTTTTTTATTAGCCTCTTCTTTAAAATCAACAATGAATTTTGGAATAAATATAGACAACTGGAGGACAGCATTAAATAATCCCATTATCTCTATGTATTTGCCAGTCTCCCTTATTTTTGCTATTCTTGGATACCACGTGGCAGCTGTTAGAACAATACCCAGCCGCCTTCGAGTTCTCCGAGACCTACTTAGCAGTGCTCTGCGACAGTACCTGGATCTCACTGTTTGGCACCTTCCTGTTCAACTCTCCTCATCAGCGGGTGAAGCAGAGCACAGTAAGTGATATGCTAGCTACAACTACTTCTTTGTTTTACAACTTTGAAATATATTTGAAGAATAATTAACTACATATTTAAAATGTGTAAATATTTCCTTTTCAAACTAATTTCTGAATGTTATTTTAAAAACAAAAAAATCTAGAAAGTTATTTCATTTTAATATTTTATGCATTTTTGCTACCAATTGTTCATAATAAATAAATTTAGGAATATAAGTTATTACTGGGTTGGAGCAATAGCTCAGTTGGTAAAAGGCCTGCAATGTAAGCATGAGGACCTCACCCATTCCCCAGTACCCGTGTAAAAATGTGTGAGGTAGGGTGTCTAATTGCAGCTTGTGATGTAGAAATAGAATGCTGGACTTTGTCACCAGTCTAGCCTAATTGGCAAGCTCCAGGCTAATGAGAGACCTAGTCTCAAAAGAAAAAACAGAAGAATATAACTTACTTTAATCTTTGAACCACTTTAAATGTGCTTTTGGGTTTTTTAGAGGGGTTATTGCTAGAGATTAAACCCAGGGCTTTACACATGCTGTGCAAGCTACACAGCCTCAGTATCTCCACACACCTACCCCCCCTCCCCCCGCCAACTCTCACTGTTCCTTATGCTGGCCTTGAATTCTGTAGCCCAAGCAGGCCCTGAACTTGTGATCCTTCTGCCATGGTCTGGCATGGAATGACAGCCCTGTGCCACTGGGCTCATGCTTTTGGATTTCTACTTGCACATTTGAGTTACATTTATTTCCTGATAGAAGAATAAAAGTTGTATTTCAGCTGTTTCTTTAAGTTGTAGAGCAGGAAGTTCAAAACCACATGAAGATCAACATGACACTAGACTGAAGTTGTCTGCAGGTGCTCACTTACAGACACTCTGAGTCCCTCAGGTCACATGTAGTCACCTTGGTGGGATCCTAGAGCTGTAGGAAGAATCACTGAGGACTAAGGAGAGAACTGGGTCAGACTTGAAATGAGCTCCTCCCTACCACTGGTGGAGGCCTTGTGGCACAGCTGCTGTGCTCACTCACCCCCACGTAGACCCGTAATTGAAAGAGCCCAGAAAGGCTGAAGTGACCATAAGGGAAGCTGAAAACAGATCATGCAGGCTGCTGGGAGACTCAGCAGGGGATTATCAACACCATGAGCTCTAGGGGCTTGGGTTTAGGTAGTGTGGCCTAGGAGCAGGGATTCTTTGTTCTGGCCCTGGTCTAGAAAATGCTAGGTCTGTGATCCTCTCAGACAGAATCCTATAAGCCTAGGGTCCTCATCTGAAAAGTGGATCCATCCATCTAACATTGGTCCCTTGGATCTCACTGTGCAAGATAAAATTGTAAACTGTGAAGCATTATACACATATTCTGGAGAAATAGTTGTTCTGGATTATAGGTGTCAAGCTAACACAGTAGGGTTTGATTGTAAAGGTACAGAATGGGAGTCATGAGGAGTGTGAAGGCAGGCCTCACCTCAGAGCATGAAAGCCACTGGAACACACAGGAAGAAAAGACTGCCCAGCATTGCTGCTTTTGAGGAGTCCAGGACTCAGGAAAACTCAGCTCTGTTAGAAAGCTTTCTAGATGATTAGCTTGATGAGGAAATTTCTGTGAAATTTATTCTGTAATTCCCTATAAGAACTTTTCCAAATATAAAACAGGTTCAATGTGGGCTCAGATGCCTCTGGGGTCTGGAAAACATATTTGTTTCTAAAATAAATTGTCTTCTAGTTACTCATCTTTATTTCCTCCGTGCATGCTGTCATAATGTTTGTGCTTTTCTTTCTGTGAAGTTACGCTTGCCTGGGCTTTGCTTGCCTCCCCCAGCTTCTCCACCCTCTCCCTTTACAGAGCCCCTTTCATGGTTTGATCCAGGTGTCCCCCACAAACAAATGAATGTGTTCTGGGTAATTGATCCTCAGCTGATGGCAGTTTGGGTTTTACAACCTCGCTGGAGCTGTGTTGTTGGGGGCGGGCTCTTGTGGGTTATAAGCCAGCTTCCCCTTGCCAGTGTTTGACACACATTCTTGCTGCTGTTTCCAGTGCTGTGGTGGAGGTGATGTCCAGCCCTCTGCTCATGCCATTGTTTTCCCTGCCAGGATGGAGTCTCCCCTCGAGTCCATAAGCCAAATAAACCCGTTCCTCAACAAGCTGCTTTGCTTGGGTTCTTTCTGTGCAGCGCCTAGACAGCTGACTGCAACACTCCCTCCACACACACACACCTGTGCACTAGTGCACACATATGCATTGTGAGCCTGCAAAAGAAATAGGAGGCTAGAACGCCTACAGTCTCCGTAGACCCATGTGTCCAGTGAGAGGGCATCAGCTTTTGGGTCCTGGTGACATGATGGTGATACACCTGAACAGAGAACTTTATTGTCACCAGAGAGACCCATTTTATAACCTTTTTGGCTGGATTTTGCATATGGCAAGCTATGATAACAAAGAGATTTCTACTTAGGAATTGAAGGCAGCCAGTATTTCTTAAAAATGTTGATCTCCTTTCCTAATTTTATGTCCTAGAGCTGCATTTTAAAAAATATGTCTGTTTCAAAAGCTTTCTTTGCCAAATACTAACTTGAATCCCTTGCTTCCTTCCTCCGTGGCAGAAAACTGGCCATTGATGGTCATGGTTCTTCACAAGACTGCTATTCTTTGTTCCTTCCACACATACCATAGCCATAGTGGCTCCTTTTTTTATTTCATTCTGAGGCCACCTTTAGGTGTTAATAGGCAGTATTTATGAAAAATCTGATTTTCCTTGGAGATAAATATATTTAGCTTTCATGGTTTAAAAAGAAAAGGTAACTCTTTGATACACTTTGCTAAGGCACATAAAGATAGCTTGAAGCTTATATTTTACTAGATTTCAGCTCTGAATAATTTAAATATTATGGTTGTTTTTAATCTATCCATGTATATGATGAAATTTCACATAACTGAAAAAAGTATATTTGCTGCCTTGTGAATTTTTACTTATTTGAAATAGAAAATTATATTTTAAAAAATTTAAAATATTCCATGTTAATACATGGCTTAACCATTCTCAGTGATTCCAAGCTGTGTCGTCTGGGCAGGGAATATACCTGGCTTTGATGCAGCCATAACCTCCTGATAACATTTATGCTTTGCTTTAATTTCTGTGTGTATGTGCACGCCTGCACACATGCCATGGCACATATGTGGAATCCGAGGACAGCCTTGGTGTCCTTGATTGAGGAAGAGTCTCCCTTGTTACTATTGCTGTGTATATGCCAATCTAGCTGGCTGGAGAGCTTCCAAATTCTCTTGGATCCACTTCCCATTGCCATAGGTACATTGGGATTGTAGATACTTGGGCCACTTTGTGTTTGATTTTACATGGGCTCTAGGGAATTGAACTTGATCTGGCTGACTTGCAAGTAGGTACTTTTAACTGCTGAGCCATGTCCCCACCCCTTCTTTGATTTCTAAACAAATTCTTGTCTTTTTTTATTTAAACAGAAAATGTTGGAGAAGATTAAAAGGAAAGAATAGAAAATAAGAATCAGTCTCTTTTTTAAAAAAAAATCTAAAAACTCAGTATTTGTGAATACTTCCTCCAGGAACTGTCCTATATAAACTTGATATGGGCTGCTTCTGTCACTCAACTCAAAAGAGGGTCCTGTTTCCATGTTGCCAGGGGTGACTGCTTAGTTTGAGATTAGGCCCAGGGGTTGCCTTCATCATGCATTTCATGTCAGTCCTCTTCCACACGGAGGGTGTGGTGGTCAGTCAGGACTTTGTGTTCCATTTTCTGTGATGGGAGCACAAGTCACCAGGTTGTGTCAGCCTAGAGTAGGGACATCAGTATGGTCTCAGGTATCACATTGGCAAATTTTTCTTCTCTTGCTTGCATTCTTACTGTGTGGAGGGCACAGACTCCTCGATCAAGAAAGGGAATGTGCTAAACAGGTACTGTGCTCAAAAGCATCATGTGCCCCTCGGAATCTGAGTGCTGACCCCTCCCCACGCTGCTCCTCCAGTACGGGCTGAGTGTTCTAGCTAGAAGGCTGGCTTATGTGAGGACAGAGGCATGGCAAAAGATGGAAGTGTGCATCTTCTCAACTGTGTTCAATGTCTTTACTTATGCAGGAATTTGCTATAAGCAAAAATATTCAATTGGGAGATGAAAAGGGCTTAAAATTCCCTTCAGTTTGGGACTGGTCTCTTCAGTTTACTGCAAAGGAACGCACCCTTTTCCATAACCCATTCTACATCGGGAAGAGTGCACCTTGTCTACCCAACAGATCCATGAAATCTTTTAAGCGTACAAAGGTAAGCTACCTCAGCACACTAGCATACACCCAGACACACCTTCAGAATACAGTATAAAAACAGGCAAGCCATGCCTTGTGGTAGTTGAGGTAGGAGGGTTACTGTAAGTTCAAGGTTAGCCTGGGGCTACAGATTGAATTCCAGATCAGCCTGGGCTAGAGTGAGACTCTGCCTGGGAAAAAAATAAAAAAAGTTACTTCCCATAATAGCACAGTTAATGCACATTTTGAGGGATTGTTCCCATTTTAAGAGATGTGACATTTTTCTTCATTCCTGAGGCCCTTGAGGCCTAATGAGCATCTGAGAGTTAGCAGATGGCAGCCAGAAACCTGTCTAGTCTACCCATTCTCTCTAAAATCACCGAGCTTAATTTTTTTCCTTTAATCCAAGTTTTATGAATATGAACTAATCAAATGGACAGGCTGTACTTGCCTCAAACCCTTATTCTGGCATGATAATAGCCTTGGAGAGTCTACCCTAAAAACTGTTGTTCCAGAGAGGACTAGAATAAAGGAAGGAACAAGTTCTCTAAGGCTGAAAATCTACCCTGATTTTATGCTTGCCAGTCATCTTTAATCTTTTTGTAAATTGGTTCTCCAGTAGAGGAATGATGCTAAGGTGTGTCTTCCATGCAGAAAAGCTACAGCTCCACACTGAGAGGAATGCCATCTTCCTTGAAGAATGGAATCATCAGTGACCAAGAACTGCTTCCAAGGAGAAACTCACTGATAATAAAGCTAAAGCCAGACCCACCTCAGCACACCAACACCCAGAACAGTGAGATGGAGCAATATTTTAGAGAGTCATTTTCCAAACCAGCCGACCTACATGGCATCATCCTGCCACATCTCTCTGGAACACACATAAAGCTGTGGAAATTGTGCTACTTCCGCTGGATCCCTGAGGCACAGATCAACCTCGGGGGCTCCATCATGGCCTTCCACAAGCTCTCCCTCCTGGCTGATGAGGTGGATGTGCTCAGCAGGATGCTGCGGCAACATCGGAGTGGCCCCTTGGAAGCCTGCTACGCAGAGCTGGACCAGAGTAGAATGTACTTCAGAGCCAGTGGCCCACACGACACCCTGGGGACCCCAGACTTTCTCTCCTCTTCATTTCCATTTTCTCCAGTAGGGAACCTGTGCAGGCGAAGCATTTCAGGAACACCATTAAGCAAATTTTTAAGTGGGGCCAAAATATGGTTATCTACTGAGACACTAGCAACTGAAGATTAAAATATATTTTCTGAACATTTTGAGGGAAACTAATTTTTCCCTCTGAACTGAAATTGCTAATGTAGGCATTAAAACTGATCGTTTTATATGTAAGGAATTTGCACTAATCTTTAAAGCATATCAAATCATCTTCCCTTCAGTTATTTTAAGAAAACTGTAATTTTTGTTTTTTATATCCTCTCTATAATTATAGGCCTGGCTTATTATTTTGAGCGATTTTCAGCATACATTCCCCCCTTGTTACAACTGTGTTCTAACTAATCAGGTTTTCTCTGCTTTTCTTCCTCATACATCTTTCCTACACTCTACTAAAGGTTATCTGATACTATGCTAGATTCACAGCCCGAAGAAGGTTGCCATGGAGAAGTTAACAAATTAGTATTTATTTTCAGGAACATCTGCTAAAACTCCCCGTAGGCTTTAGTAGGTGTGTTCATGTACTTTTCTGGTCACTTTCGGCTGTCTCTAGTTGGATTTACCTGATGAAGGCTTAGTGTTCTGAGGCTAGAATTGATTGCTTAGTTCACCTTGTTTAGGACTTTTCAATCACTGTGTTAAAATCATGACTTTGCTTTTGGATTCCAGAGAACTAATTTTAAAATGAAAATGATATGCACTGGAACTTTACAGCATTCACTGTAGCTAATTAAACCTAGAAGTGCCTTTGATATTATGAATAACAAAAAGATATAACAAAGGGAAATGTAATTTCACTTTTTAAATTAGAGCTTTAAAATACTGCCACATATTGATAATGGTTTTTTCATACCAATAGCCAGGGGTCTCCAGAGCCACATTTTTGTCCTGTGGGTGTTGACTGATCCCGAGAGGCTCTTCCAGCAACCCAGGCAGCTGGTGTCATGGACAGAAGCGTGCCACACACAGATTGCAGGCCTCTGGGGCATTCTAGCTGATGCACTGCTGTTGGCCAGCACTTCCAAAGTCACCAGGGAGGTCACAAGATGGGGCACTTGCACACAAGTCCTTTCAAAGTTCTTACTGCATAGAATTAAGAAATATAAATTACTTCTCTCAAAACGTTATTTTAATAAATAGTAAGAAGAACGCCACTCCCTGTTTCCTGACTTTGGACAGTGATATTAAGAGAAAACTAAGAAAATTGCAAAGGTGTGCTCATCTGAGGCTCCCTTGTTTTCACACCAAAACTAGAACCTGGCCAACTTGGCAGTGTCAAGTCAAAACAGCTCCTTGGTAGTGAGTAAAGTTTAGCACCTACCATGCAGACCTCTCCATTTCCTGTCTTTAAATGGACAGTTTCAAATTTGACAGTGTCAGGTTTTCTTAAATTACCATCTTGAGATTTTGAAATTTTTCATACTAAAGCGTCTTTAATTTCAACTTCTAAAAAAGTTTTTTAAAGAGTGTGTATAGCCGGGCGTGGTGGCGCACACCTTTAATCCCAGCACTCGGGAGGCAGAGGTAGGAGGATCTCTGTGAGTTCAAGGCCACCCTGAGACTACATAGTGAATTCCAGGTCAGCCTGGACTAGATGGAGACCCTACCTCAAAAAACCAAAAAAAAAAAAAAAAAAAAAAAAGATAATGTGTATAGTTACTCTACTCTTATCTGCCTTTTAAAATTGTTTGATCATAACTCTGGATTTAATGGCAGAAGTTCTTATAAAATGGCTTAGGAATTTCTTGTGGATAAACCTCATTTCCATCTACTAGCTGTCTATAAAATAAGGGCTACATTCAACTAATACAAATAGCATTTTTATCACTAAAGAAGTTACAGTCCTTGATTGGAAACTAGCCCTGATTCCCTACCACAATGCGGCATGTCCTGTCATTGAAAGTGGAATAATAATTCTCCCTTTTTGTTAAGCTGCTCTTTATCATTACAAATTGTTCTAGAGATTTTGGTCTGAGAATTTCTTTTCCATTTTCTTCTCACATGTTTATTTCAGTTCCGTTAATTTCTTTGTTAACTTACAGAAAATTAGGTACTATTAACATTGTCTTAGCAGAGTGTTGCATTATTTTTGTATGATAATCAATATAGTAAAATGTTTTTATACTTCAGCTGGATAGTTCTATCATGATTATTGTGCTACTTGTGCATAATATGAAAAACAACTATAAGAGCCTTAGATCTGGGACACTGTATGTAAGCTGCTTGGCACCTTTGCTAGCAAAAATGACGCTGTGGTAACAAAAGTGCACTGTTCCCAAGGCCCTGCATAGTGGCTTCTTCCCAGAGGTCTGGTGGCCTTGGAATTCCTTAGGAAGTCATCTTTAGGAAGCCCTAAAGATGCATTGCCTTACTGTTGTTTTATGATGGGAAACATTTTCTTCAAAAATTTTTATTGAAAATGTTTATACATGTATATGATGTATTTTGATTATAATCCCTTCCCTTTTCCTTCTCGTCTCCCATCCCATTCCCCCTCCTCCCTTCCTTCCACTATTCCCTCTTTCACACTGATGTCTTTTTGCCCTCCTCTTCCATCCTTGACAGAATGTTGGTCGATGGGCCCAGTTTAGAGTGCAGATCTTGTGCAGCTGACTACCGTCGCTGGGAGGTCATGAATGCAGCACCACTTCCTCCCAATCTTATTCTTTCTGCCCCAATTTCCAGAACATGATAGGAACTCCAAAACCGAAAATGTCTAACCTTCTTTAAAGAATGTTCATTTGTATTAGCAGGTTAAAAACTGTTCAACACATCTCAGCAAAATCTTTGCTATAGCAGTAACCTCAAGTAGTTAAGACCCGATTCTGAAAGAAAACTAAAACCTTTGTGCCTAAAACTGATGAGCTGCAATAGGTTGGACAGGAATACCAGTGGTTGTTCAATAGAATGGATGAGAGGAACTTTGACTGCTAAATAAAATTTCCACAGCAACTATTTGTAGTAGTTATCAATGCGAGACTACCGGTGAGACAGTGGCTGAGGATACAGGTGTCTCCTACCTGTACTTGTGTGTCCTCCGTGCATCTTCCTTGCGTGCCCCCTAAGATGAGGCTGTAACCAGTAACAATTCTCACACCAGACCTGGCTGTGGTAGGTATCAGTGGACCCTGCCCTAACTAATCCTCCCACTGAATCAATTTTAACAATGGGGAGTTCCATTTCCCCAAGAAACTCAGAGGCCCTCACACCCTGAGTCCTGACTCTAGTGTTCAGCTAAGCTACCATCCTTCCATGCCCCTTTCCCAACCTGAGACCCTTCCAGCAGTGGCTATGAGCAGCCCTGTTTTAATTGCACTGCCAGTGTAGAAAATGACCCCAATCTACTTAGGAGTGTTCCGAAGGAGCAGAAGGGAAGTTTCTTGA
The DNA here is from genome assembly GCA_004024765.1 of Zapus hudsonius. Taxonomy (NCBI): domain Eukaryota; kingdom Metazoa; phylum Chordata; class Mammalia; order Rodentia; family Dipodidae; genus Zapus; species Zapus hudsonius. Next base: position 35,354 of record PVHP010004125.1, on the reverse strand, counting down.
CAGGCACTGCTTGTCTTTGGGGCCCAGCCCCAACAGGTAAGAGCAAGCACTTGCATATGTAGCGAGTTGAGAAGTTTTGCTATGTTTTATTAAGGATTTCCAAGACAGTGGCATATAGGTGCCCTATTCCTGTCCATCAATGTGGTGTAAACACTTTATCATGGCTGTTTTCAAACAACCCTGGTGGCATCAGTCTCAGGAGCTGGCACAAGCCAGCATGCCTGTGGAATGTTGGGGAAGCTGCATTCCTAACCCTTTTAGAGCTTCACTGCCTGTGTCAGCTTTATTAGGTGCTGCCTTTCCAGTGAGTCAGGATTCTACATCTACTCTTGTGTTCATTACCACACCAGTTGCCGTCTAGTCTCCCAGTCCAGACTTTGCCCCCACTCTGCCAAAACAGTTAGCAGACTTGGTTAAAGATTGACTGTCTTGATGTTATTCACCTCCTAAGTGGCAAGGACAAATCGAGGGGCTATAGCACAGAGAGGGGCTGGCTAGGGGGAGGTAGTTGTGTCATGCTTTGGGCTGATTAAACATTGGCCTTTGTTAACACAATCCACTAGGGTCAGTATTGAGAAGCTTTTCTATCATGATCAGTTCCATTTGTCAACCAAGAACTCACATTTCCTCATTGTTCTGTCTGGGTTTCTTCAGTGACAAACAGGACCTGGGAACAGTTGGAAACTCACTAGATTGAGAATCGAGTTCTAGTCCTTGCCCTGTGGTTGTAGGTATTAGAGCCAGACACTTCATGAGCCTCTGACATGGATTTTTCCAAAGATAGTAGACATGAATATAGAGGTGCATGGCACTCATACCCTGCTCTTTAGTTCCCAGGCCCTGAAAGGTGTGCTCAGAACTAAGATGTACAATGCTGGGGTGTTAATATAGAAGTGAACCTGGTCTGTGAGACAGAAGTAGTTATATTCTGACATCACCCTCTCTGGGGTGCCAACCAAATGAGCGTCACTGTGTTCAACAGGGAACAGCTTTCAAGTGCTAGGTGTCAGTATAATAGGATAAACACTTGCCCTGTGAATGCTGCTACTGTAATTTCCTGAAGTCTTTCCAGAAGTTGGGAGAACTTTTTGATGATTCAGTTTTCTCCCCTAAGTCAACCGTGTTTGTTAGAGGGGGACAAGGCAGGATGGTGGGTGTTTTATACGTGCTGACATTTCTGTCTCTGGCTCATTTCTTTTGATGATTGAGCCTCTTTAGGGTAAATGTACCTTGTCAGAGTCCCCTTCCACTACCCTCTTCATTGCTGAGCTGGTGTCCTATACCTGGGGGTTGAAGGTCAGGGGATCCCATGCAATCCCATGGCAGTAGGTTGGGTGTCTATGAGTGCAGGTCCTTGTTCTGTGCACCCTTCTGAGGTCCCGCAGCAAGAAAGGTAGTCTGTATTGGACAGGTGACCAGCACCATATGGCCTAAGGAGCATGCGCATAGCCACATCTGGTCTCTGTGCATTCAGCACTTGCCTGAGCCTTGAGTTTCCATGCTGTGCTATTCTTGATTCAACCCAGGTTTCTGCTGCACCCTTTGCATGGCCTCCTTGGTGCTTACATGACACAACATGGGGATGTCCCCACACAAAGGATCAGGAGTTCAAGGCCGACTTGGATTACATGAGTCCCTGTCTCCAGAAACAAGGAGAAAATGAGTCACTAGCTCCAGTATTCTTGGATTTCCAAAGCTGCTGGGGGTGGGAATGAATGACATAATCTGGTTCTGGCAGTATCATTTACTGTCTGGCATTCCTCTTTCTACACTCCACCAGACTCAGCTGTTTCTTGCTTTCTCATGGATACTCCTTAGGCTGCCACATCTACTTCAGCAAGTTTCAGGAGTCAGTTTTCCTAGGTGGCAGACACATTTTCTACACAAAGGAAAAAACTAAAGTACATGGCTAGGCTTCTTTGTGTGTTTTTTAAATAAAAGGAATCAGAACTAGGAATCAAGGACCATCTAGGATCAAAGTACATAGTATACTGGCTAATACCATTATGCTGTCCAAAGAACCTAAGAGCCCTGCCTCCAATTTAATTTAATTTAATACTTAGAATATTGGATTCCTCCACAAAAGCTAAAGTGGTATGTAGTGAACACAGCATTCAAAATGTGTGTGGGGATTTTTTTTTTTTTTGAGACAGTTTATGTAGCCCAGGTTGGTATCAAGCTCAAGGTTCCTCCTGCCTCAGCCTCCCAAGTGATAGAATTACAATTACAGCCACCAGACTTGGCTTTGTAATGTGTGGGTTTTTGTTGTTGTTTTTGGGTTTGTTTTGTTTTTTGGGGTTTTGTTTTAGTTTTTTGAGATAGGGTCTCACTCTAGCCCACACTAACCTTGAATTCACTATGTAGTCTCAGGGTGGCCTTGAACTCTCAGCAATCCTACCTCTGCCTCCCGAGTGCTGGGATTAAAGGCGTGCACCACCATGCCAGACTTTCATAATGTGTTTTTAACAGACATTTGTTTAAATAAATGGTTTCTTCCCTCTCCTCTAGCAATTGACTCTATGACCATATGCTACATTGTATTATAATTAGTTGTTTCCATACCCCCCCCCCCCAGTGCTTCACCATAGAGCCAGACCCTGTACTTAGGTCTCTATCTTTCAAGTACGGTGCCTACACATGGCCATTCAGCTCCTAAGTGAAGTGACCTGGTGAGGAGTCTGTCAGCAGCACAGCAGCAAATCTCATCCTCCTATCAGTGCCAGGACTCCAGTGGGGACACGAGGAGCCCACAGTGCAACTGGCTCAAAACTGAACGACAGCAGACTGAAAACTTCAATGGGTAAGGCATTTCCATCACATTGACAATGTGAGCTATTTGTCAACTGTGGGTGCTCAATGAAGTTCTAGGCCAGTAACTTGATAAAATAAGAAAAACTGGAACAGACATGAGTATTTTTGAAACATCTAGACACAAACTTTTGGCACACATAAAACCCCTGATAAATGGCATGATGCTTCTACTGTAATAAGACATAAAAGTGTTATGATTTATTTCTCTGAAATAATTGTTTTTTTCTAATTCCTAAAGAAATCTGAATTTCTACTGTTTCTGCCCTTGAATAATCATACAAAAAAATCAAACTCAAGAATCTTTGTTGTTGTTTGTGTGATTCATGAAATACCTAATGCTGTGAATCATGTTTCTTTTTTTCCAGCTTTTTATAAAGTCTAATAACAGATGCATCCAGCTCTTAAAATGAATGCCAAGATTTTGACATTAAAAAAAATTCACCCATTGTGTGGAATCAACTAGTGTATTCAGATACTAAGTTTTGTGATATACAAGACACTGAACAAAGATGAGTCATTAAACCACCAGGTTTATAAAGGCCAGGTCAAAATTAAGTACAATGTAATATAGCTTTATCCTTTTAAAAATCTTGCGTCAATAAATGATCAGGTGTTCCCAATTCCATAGCTTTTAGCTGTGACCTTTGGTCTTAGAACCAACTGCAAGTACATGGCAGACCTCTACTGCAGCCCCCAACTTTTGTAGTTCATTCAACCAGATCATTTGCTTATGTGAAAGACGATCATTAGGGCCTTTAACTTCCACCAACTAGAAGAGAAATTGAAAAAAAATTAGCATCTTAATAAAATGAAAGTCACCTAAATAAGCTATGGTCATTTCCACATTAAATGACCATGGTACTTATATATTTATAATAAATGTGTGTAGTTAAGAAATTTCTTTGAGAAATTGCTCTAGAAACTATACAGTTCTTCATATAGAATTAGTAAACTAGTTCTAAGTATAGCAATTGAACAATAGTTTCAAAGCATATACTGGGTTGTTATTCCCAATGATAGCCAGCCCTCCAAGTACTCTGTTAGATTTTCAGTTGAATCTAAACCACTTATCATAAGATATAAAACTAGGATTCAGAGGCTGGGAAGATGGCTCAGTGGTTAAAGTAGCTTGCTCACAAAGCCTGCTGGCCCAGGTTCAATTAACCAGCCACCCCTATAAAGTTGCAGAGATATTCATTTGAAGCAGAAAGAAACCTTGGCATGTAAATACCCACATTCAAAAAATTTTATTTATTTGGTTTTTCGAGGTAGGGTCTGGCTCTAGCCCAGGCTGACCTGGAATTCACTATGTAGTCTCAGGGTGACCTTGAACTCACAGCGATCCCCCTAACCTGTGCCTTCTGAGTGCTGGGATTAAAGGCGTGTGCCACCGTGTCCGGCTAAAAAAATAAACTTTTAAACCCCCAGACTGGGATCTATACAGTCAGTCGTTCCAGAGACCAATCTCATCCCCAGGACCTGATATGCTAGTCCTTTGCTGAGGACATTTCTCTCTGTTTTTCACATGCCTGATTTCTTATCTTTCAAGACTACTTCAAGTCATTTCAGGAGATCTGCCTCAGCCCTGAGAGGGATCTTCCTGTATACTTCCTTCATGGCACTGACCATGAGACTATACTGTGTATCAGTCCCATGAAGGCAGGAGCTGGGCACTTGTTCACTGCTGAAGTAGAAGACAGAATGAAAACATTTCATTGGCTGGTACCCTAGCACTTTAGTCCCAACATTCAGGGAAGCTGAGGTAAAAGGATCACTGTATGTTTGAAGCCAGCCTGGGCTATAGAGTGAGCGCCAGGTGAGCCTGAACTAAGTGAAACCCTGTCTCAAAAACAAAGAAAAAAATTCATTCTCTCTCTCTGTCTCTCTCTCTGTCTCTCTCTCTCTAACAACCATGAAGAAAAATGCCTGATCCAGTGACAAAGAAAACTGCAAACAGGGCTTTCTACTGACCTTACATTGATGGCTCTGAGAGTTCCATACCACCAGGTCAGGGAGGCCCCCTCGACAGTGCCGAAAGTCAGCAGCCAGGCGCCTGCACACACCACTGAGAACAGGGCCCCCCAGGCAGGAGACTAGATCCTAAACACAAAACAAACGTAGAGTTATCCACCTTCCTGGAACACACACCCTGAACTAGGCTCCAGCTATGGATTCAGGGTACCCCAAAGGCAGCTCTGGCTTAGATGGGGTTCAGAGCCATTGGTAAAATCACCACAGGCAAGCCCTGGGAAAGCAGTTTTCCTTGGTTTCTGTCTGGTCTGGACATCCCATGGAAACATCTGATAAAGAGGGAATTTGGGTTCTGCAGTCAGGAGTGATGACTCACAGGGTCAGTGGTTACGGAGACAGGGAAGGTGTTCTTCCTGCTGTAGACACAGGCCAAGCAAAGGAGAAGGAAGACATGGAGCTTTTCCAATGCATTGACCTGATTCTATCACTGACCATGCCATTCAAGCTGGAGGACAGCTAATCCCACACATACATATAAACATTCATGTACATACACATACCTCTGTATTTTGATACCAACAACAGACCTAGTGCTAGGGAGGCATGACTGACCTGTCTGCACCATGTTACCTGAGCTTGCTGAAGAGAAGTGAAGCGATCCCAGCTGACCAGGGAAGTCACTCTCCCTTCTTGGGCCTGCCATGTCTCTGCCACCAAGGCCCGCAGGTTCTCTGCAGGGGCACTGTGGATGAGCTGCAGCCTGGCCTCCAGGGCCAGTGCCCTGCTTGCAAAGAAGCTGTCTGTGCATAAATCCAACGGGGATGCCTGTGTTGTAAGGAAAGCAAACTTGCAGAGCATGCCTAGAAGGAAGCATTAGCCGGAGGAAAGCTCAAGATCTACAAAGTCTGGAAAGTGACAATTGGTTGGTGCTTTTTTTTCTCAGAAGATGTGTAATATCAGGTACACAGAATCTTATTAAAGAAAATAGTGATAATGTGACTCCAAGTTAAATTGCTAGAACTAGTGCGTGCAGCAATGAGTGTGAGAGCCTTGACAGGATGCTGGGCTAGGACAGGTGCTTAAGAAACACTGCAGCTGAAGGTACTGGATACTAAAAGTTTCAAATACAATGCTTCACAGTGGTGGGTGGGTGACCCTAAAGATAAGAAGCCATGTTGCCACTGGCTGTAGGCACATGGCGAATGTGAATCACAGGCCTGTGCAGGAAAAGCCCTTCAGAGAATGGCACTGGCAGCTTACCTGGTAGGCATTTCTGAAGACATCTGTTATCCCATCCATAAAGATGATATCCCATAGGAGGAGGCCATACAGGGTACTGAAGGTGGATCCTTCCCCATGAATCCCTAAACAATGTCACATATGGAGAAAAGACCAGTTTCATCTATTTTTCTCAAAAACACCACCAAGACCTATGCAAACTCTATTTCAAGGAAATAATAAAAATACTGTTGATTCTTAAGGAAATGCTATTTTCATGCTCTTCCTAACTCAGTTATTACAACTAGATTTTTTGTATACAGAAGCTTTAAGGGCAAAAATATCAATAATCAGGGAAAATTCAAATGAACATTACAAAGCCACATAGCAGTGGTTCTCAAACATTAGTGAATAGCCTGAGGAACATGTTTAACAAAGTGGGTTCCTCTGCAGACCCTGGGGGCTCAGAGTGAGGCAGACAAGGCTGGGTACAAAATCCCAAGGTGGGCTCAGATGTGGGGTCTCCTGTCTTCCCCACCAGGGACTGACAAAAAGAGGCCAGCAGCTGGCATCCTTTCCATTTGCCTGGCTCACTGGTACACCCAGCTGCTTTGGCCTGAATGAGGTTAGCCCAGTGTTCCCCATATTCAAGACTTTTACAGAAACTGTTGGCTGTCAAGACCACCTAGTTCAAATGCCCTCCTCACACTACACACACATTACTGACTGGGGGGCAACCTTAGAGAGGGCACTGGGCAATGAAAGCTAGGGGCAAAGCCTAGAGAGGATGAATGTCTTGGCACAGCCTGTGACCCAGAGAGCCCTCATTTGCCCAGCCCCTCTCTCCAACCCCTGCAGGGGCAGGTGGCCATGAAGGCATCTCTCCTGTCCAGGCTCCTCATGTGCCCACTAGCAGAAAAGCTTCTCTGGCTGGTGGACCCTGGCACATCTCTACCATGGCACACTGTGTGTGAGCCACACTGAACACCAGGCAGCATGGCTTAGGTGCTCAGAGTCTGGCATGCAGGGCTTCCTGCTCACTCTGTACCCCCATGCAAGTGCACTTGGATAGGAGCCTGTCCTAGTCAGTCACACACTGCTGGGATGAATCTCCAAACCAGGCACAGTTATGGGAGGAAAGGGTTAATTGAAGCTATAGATCCAAGGGAAGCTCTATAATGGTGAAAGAGGCTGGCCCATTTTTACTGATCCAAGAGGAAAGAGAAACCATCAACACCCCCCCACACACACACACACAAGCAAAACAGGCAGGGGCCAGGGAGATAAACCTCCTTCCCCTTTATATATCCTTAGAGCGGGGTCTTGCAACCCTATCCCTGACTGTTGGCTTCCTGGTTCTCTGGAATTTCCTTCCTATTCTGCCCTCCCAGGAAGGGATGTTCATTTCCAGCTTCCCTGAGCTTCTTTACATCCTGCCCCCTACTGACAGGGCTTGTGGCTGGCTTCCTCTGACCTGTGTTCCTGAACTCCATGAGACTCTGCTGTTCTGTCTTCTCTCAGTTCTAGCCCTCAGTCCCCACAACCTGTCTCCATGGTACAAAAGGACAGTGTGAACAAGGACTTGCTCAGGCCTACTGACTGAAGCCTAGTCCTCTAATGACCAGAAAGTTTTTGTAATGGGATGCTGACTCTTGGCTGCCAGGAAGAAAGGTGGACCTCAACTTTCAATCCAAGTCCTGATCCTGTGTGTGCATCACTCAGTCAGAAATGTGAGGTCCAGCATTTTTCCTGACCTCCCAAGTGATCCACGCTATGCACTAGATTCTAACTGAAGTCATTTTTGGTGTGACCTTTCTGAGTAATTTAGAAATAACTTTCCCTAAGACAGAGAGAATGGGCATGCCAGGGCCTCCAGCTGCTGCAAACAAACCCCAGATGCATGTGCCACCTTGTGCATCTGTCTTTGCATAGGTACTGGGGAATCAATCTTGGGTCCTTAAGCTTTGCAGGCAAGCACCTTAACCATTGGGCAATCTCTCCAGCCCCCTTAATTTACTTTTAACACAAGAAGATTTCAATGTTTGAATGGATAATAAAGATGTATATTTTTTAAAAAAAAAAAAAAAGAATGAACTTTCCCTGAAGAAGTGTGAAATTGCCCCTATACAAAATCCCCTCTAGAATAATGCCCAGCAACAAGCACCAGGCTCATTTTTGGACTGAAGAAATGGCTTAGCAGTTAAGACATTTGCCTGCAATGCAGAAGGACCCAAGTTCAATTCCCCAGTGCCCATGTAAAGCCAGATGTACAAGAGGGCACATGTGCCTGGAGTTTATGTACAGCCCATTCTCTCTCTTTCTCTCTCTCTCTCTCTCTTTCTCTGTCTCACTCTTTCCCTCTCTCCCCCCTCTCTCTCTAATAAATAAAATATTTTTAAAATTTAAAAAATAAAATAAATAAATAAAACCATAGGCTGCTGCTTGTAAATCCCAGGGCCAGAATTGGGTTACTTCATACAGTGGGCTGGCTATTAGTCAGGAAGGCCCATGAGGCCCCCAAAACAATGCAGGCCATTGCCAAGCACTTGGTTACCCACCAGATCTAGATGGTAAGACCCTATTGCTGAAGACACCTCAGGCTGCAGTCGCAGGCCATCAAGAGATCATGCTGGAACTGAGACGGAAGCCAGCTTCCTGCTGACTAGCCCTCATAGAGTTGGAAAGTGCTAGGCGAGCTGCTGGGGGATAAAGGTCACCAACAGCTTGAATAAGCAGTAGATCCTGCAAGCTACAAAATCAGCCAGGCAGGCAAGGTGGTACACCGACTATAGGGGTAATCAACTGATTATCAGTGGGAGAGGGTTCATACATGGTAATGACAGCCATGGCTTAGAAGGTCACAGACCCTAGAGGGAAGCTTCCACTATTCTTTGGCAAAAAGGAAAGGTTATACCTATCAAAAAAGTCTTCTATGTTTATCCCCTAGAACCATATTGTTCTCACTCTTTGCTAGAGAACCTATGTTTTTCATATGGCAGTGAATAACAAGGAGGCCTAAGACTCATCAGTATGACAAGAAAACTGCCTAGCACAAGAGACTCTTATCTATTACATCTGCCAGGGCCCAGAAAATATTACAGAGAAAGTGACAGATTAAATATGAGTGCTTCTCTCACTGCCAGCCTCAGAACTTCCTTCAGGGAGATGGTTGCAGACACTGAGGAGAATCAATACTCATCAAAGCAGAAAATCAGAGGCAGCTGAGAGCTCAGCACAAGACTCAGGAACAGTGTGGAAGAGGGGGCAGAAATAATGTAAGAACCACAGGGTGGGAAGGTGTACTCTGAGACATTGCCCCCACAAACACAGAGACTGACCCACAGTGTATTCATGACCCCATAGTGATTACCAATATCTCCCTGAGAAAGGCTGGCTCGTAGTGGAATTAGGGCAGGAAAAGGGGAACATAACAGTATAACCCAATAGGAATAAAACTAATTTGCAATATGTTCATATAGTAAAGTTATCAATAAAGCCAACATTTGTTAAGGGAAAAAACCGAATAGTATAATACATTTTTACTACATGTCCTAAATTTAAAAGTTCATCATCTTATGTATGTGAACTCATTTAGGACCTTGAAAATCTGCCCTGTCTATAACATTGTACAATGTGTATGTAGATGCAAATGTATGGAACCCACAAACTATATGTCTGATAAGTACAGTCTATTTTCACAAGTAATATTCAGAAACTTAATATTTTAAAATATCTTATGTAACTTCTACTTTGTTATTTCTAATTTAAATAATAATTGTTGTGAATCATTAAATATTTTAAGTACTCTTCAAAAAAAAATAAAAGAATAAAGCAGTTAGTGCCAGGCTCTGCAGGGGTGTTCACAACAACTGGCACCCTCTGCTCCTGTTCTTGTGTGGAGCACGGGCTTCTTCTGTAGCTCCTCTGGAATCGCAAAGCTTTCCTGCACTAGATTTTCGTAAGGACCAGGGTGGCATTTTCATTTCACAATTGTAAAGTGAGTGGTCAAGTCTTCTTATCACCCTAGACCTTAGATGAAGCACTTGGTTTAGTTCACACACCAAGACCAAAAGTGAAGAAAGAATAAAAGAGGGGAAGACAGGGTGATGTTGTTAAATACACATATCCAAGAAGTTTCCAACTGACGTCAGATGAGTCAATCATTTAAACAAACAACAACAAAAACCTCTGAAAACTCTTTACTGCTGCTAGGTACCACAGTGACAAGACACCCTGGGCAACTAACTCTCCTTTTGAGCAACTCCACAACATTCAGCCCTCTGCACATGCCAGCTCTCACTGCTGTGGCCCCTGGGCCCTGCACAGGCTTCCCACACTTGTCTAAACTGTCCGTGCACAAAAGGAAGGAGTCTAAGAGGAGGGCTGAGTACCTGGCCCAGAAGGCTAACCATGTCAGGAATGTCACGGAAGCAAGCATGCCTTAAACGAATGTATGTATTTTTCTCAGGTTTCCTCAAATGGCCAGTTCCAGCTCCTCTATATGGACTTTTTCCAGTCAAATGTGCACTTCCTCGGTTCACTCTACTCGCCAAATCCCACTGTGAGGGGCAGACCCCGCCCCTAAAGGAAGCACAGCTAGGCAGGAGCTGACCACAGTCAGCGCCCCTCACTCTGGTGAGGAGTAAGGGGACAATGGGCTTCCCTGCCTTGGCCAGTGAGGACTTTTAAAATCTCTCTTGGATTCGACATTCATCAACATGCATCTACATCCTGATGAGTAGACACGAGGCCCTTCAGCCATCCTTTCTACTCTGCAGCAGCTACTAAGACCTCTGGGCACCCACCCCTGAGGCCCCATTCTAGGCCCCATTCTTCTGTCTTATGCTGTAAGCATTTCAGAAGATGAAATGAAACCTAAAAATTCCCAAACTCAAAGAACACTAAGTAGCCCAGAATCACCCTTATAGCAACCTTGACCCTGTTTCCCTGCACTTCCAGTTTAGAGACAACAGTATCTTAATGTATCTCATGACACAAAGTCACGCTGATGCCCTGGAGGTGTCACTGTCTTTCCGGGCACCACACATGCATGTGTGCATCAGAGACAAAAATGCCTGCACACATGCCAGCCTCTCCCACCAGTAAAAAAGAAGCTAAAGAATTTGTGAGGCAGAGGAGAAGATCGGCTCATTGGGAGCCCACTGGTGCCACCAATTCACCTGGAGGGTTTGTGCCTCACAAGAGATGTACCCACAAAGATAGAGTGGGCAGGAGAGTAGGGAGCCACTGGTCTCTAGAAAAGAAGATAGAAAAATCTCTACATCTTACTAACATCTGTTCCCCTAAGATAGAACATAAATAGTTCATTTCAAAAGGAATTCAAATCACTGCTCTTTCTAGCAGCTTCTCTGGTTCTGCCTACCCGGAGGAGGGAGACCATCAAGTACCTGACAGCTAAATGTCACACTGAGCCTCCGACACTCTGAGAAGCACTGGTCCTCAGCTGAGCTTGTCACCAGGCAGCCTCTCTGGTACTCCTTTGCTCTTTCTTAGCTCTTACCACCACCTGCTCTCTGACAGCAAAGATGTCTCCCTGGTGACTATTATCCCACCACAGAGCCAGTCCTCACAGCCAGTAGATGGGAGCTGTGGCTGAGCCAGAGAGAACCTCCCTTAAATAATAGTAACAGAATCCTTCTTCACACACTGCTCAGCAGCAGTTTCTACTGTGGGCAGAACACACAACAGTGACCCACTACTGAAAAGCCCTCGAGCAAAGGTCTTCACCATAGGTTCCTGTCTAGGAAGCATTGCTGCTTACCCTGGTCAAAGCCACTCCGTCTATAATAGTCCAGTGCCAGCTCCTCCACAGAGCACAGGATTGTGGTTGGGGCAGTGGTGTCTCCAGCCTCCACGACAAACACAGACTTGCCCATCCCATGTTGTGGGCACAGCCTGCCTGTGATGGTCACCTGAGAGAGTAGCAGAAACACATGGGTTTCTTCAGTGGAAACTCCTGAAAACCTGCCTGGAGTATCCTAAGAAGAAATTTTTCTACCTCATAAAGCCATATACTTAGTAGAACATACCATGTGATCCATACTAGCACATCCATGAAGATATGACAGGTCATGGGCCCAGCCGTTGGAGAGCATCTAGCCCCTCTGAGAAGATGCTGGGAGTTCTTTCTCAGCAGCTCTGTCCCCCAACCCAGACATGACCACATCAGCTGGCCCAAGCATAGCAGGAAGGAGAATATTAGAATGAAATAGGAGTGACCATTCTAAGTCCAAGAGGAAATTCACTCTGAAACTATTCTCCAGTGGCTTCCAGTGGGAAGAAACCAACTAAATGAGTTTAAATCTAAAGCACTCAGATGAAGCTGTAACGTAGCTTACATGTATAAAGCCATGGGTTCAAGCCCCAACACCAACAATAAGCCACCATTCATAGGTTACTTACATGTTTAACATCTTCTACAGTAATTTCTGGCAGCTGACAGAGGAGGTGCTTGAACTTCTTACAGCTTGGAGACTCTCGAAGGCGCACAGCTCTCTGGTACAGTGAAAGCCGATGTCCTGTTCTTACTTCTGGATCTGCCAGTCCTTCATTAATGCACCTAATAGCCTAACAAGTAACATGTCACATATAAGGTTCCTAAAAGACCCTATGGCAGCATCCAATAATTTATTTTGACAGGAAACCTCAGGGCTAATCAGTCAGTCAGTTTTCCTAATTAGCAAATGAGCGAGCAGCACTTTTAGAAATGCAAGCCACTTCCTTAGGTCTTATTTTGATGTCTGAACAACACTGTTGTCCTCACTCTAAGATGTGCTGCAGCACAGCAGACCTGACATTCATGTGCACAGAGTGGAACTGTCCTGGCAGGAGCAAAGAGGTTCTAAGGAGAGCTGCTTATGACCCTCTCTTTGGCTAGCAGACTGTTAAGACAATGTACCCAAAGAAATTAGAATTTCCCCGGGAATCTCATACTGGGAGAAGAAAAGGTTGGCATCTTGGTTCCAGCCACAGGGAAAATTTGTCCCCAGAAAATGTCACAGTTCTGAAAAGTTGTCAGTGCACTTTGCAGACAGACTGGAGCCTTGGAGCTTAGACCACACCTTGGCCAGTACTGCTTAGTTATGCACCCTTCTTGGCCTCTATTTAAACAGCCTAAACCCAAGGTCAGGACCCCCAAAGATAGGCTTGGGAAGGGTCACAATGTGGCCATACTGGTAAATCTTTGTCTACTGTTCAGCATTGACCTGTCTGTTCAATTGCCCTATTGAGCACAAGTGGCCAAGCATAGCTTGGTAAGGGCTGCCAGGGCCCAAATCTGACCCTAATATCTCTGGGAACAAGATGATCCAAAAGCCACTTCCTCACAGAGACCATGACTCTTGGGCACACCTGGAAGTTGTGAATGAGTATCTCAAGAGTATCTGTGCACAAGGCAGAGCTCCCTGCTAACTCAAGAGCAGGCAGGACTACAGAGGTGAGCCAAATTCCATATTTTCAGGAGAAAAGCCCAAGTTTGGAGGTGAGTGGGTATTTTCTAAGGTTACTCAGAGTTGGACAAATAAACAGAAATACCAAAAACCTACTAGGATAACTATGACCAGAAAAGTGGAAAAATAACCAGTGTTGGTTTGGATGTGAAAAAATGGGAACCCTCATACTGTTGGGAATGCATATAGGTTAAAATACTGAACCAACAGTCTGGCTACTCTTCACAAAGCTAAACATAAACTTACCATACAAGCCAGCAGTTCCTCTCCTAGGTGTATCTCAAGAGAATGAAAGTCAGGGCCTCAATACATACATTTACACCCATATTCATGGCACAAGAGCCCGAGTTGGGGCAGCCTGTGTATCTGTCTATGGATGAACAAAGTGTGCAGCAGATATTATGTAGCCATAAAAATGAATGACGTTCTTGTATACTACAATCTGGGTGAAGCTCAGAAACATAATGCCAAGTGAAATAAACCAGGACACTGGGCTGTGAATATAGTCAGTGAGATTGGGAAAAGGTTAAAAGAACTAGAATTTTCTTAGCATTAATCAAAAATAAGTTCAGGGCTCGAGAGATGGCTCAGCAGTTAAGGCACTTGCCTCCCAGAGTTCAATTCCCCAGGACCCACATAAGCCAGACCCACAAGGTGGTGGTGGCCCTGGTTCTCTCTCTCTCTCTCTCTCTCTCTCTCTCTCTCTCTCTCTCTCTCTCTCTCTCTCTTTCTCTCTCTCTGCTTGAAAATGAATAAATAAAATACTAAAAAAAAAATAAGTTCAGAAAACCAAAGGATGAGTATGAGTCCACTTACATGCACTATCTAGAGTAGGCATGTTCAGAGGGACAGAAGGCAGAGTAGAGGTTATAGGACAGGGTGGAGAAAACGGGAGACAGTTGCAGGCTTTCTGTCTAGAGTAATAACTAGATGATAGTACAACACTGTGAATATAATTAGTGAGACTGAAGTGTACACAATTGCCAAAATGGAAAATTTTATGTGTATGCTACATATACATTTTATATATTACAATAGAAAAATAAGTAAAATTAAAAAAATGAAACTGAAAAATGAATGAAGGTTCCGGTCATGAGGAGCTGATGGACCAAAAGGAGTCAAGAAGTTCTGCACCCTGGCAGAAGATGCCTGTCAGAGCCAACTACACCAAGAATAAGCATGCAGCCAATAGCTCGTGTCCTGAGACAGACGTAAAGTACACAAGAAAAGGTACACAGTGAGGTCTATGAATACGCCAGTGAGGTTGTTGGGATAAGGTTAAAAGTCACTAGAATTTTCTTAGCATCAACCAAAACGCAGTTCAAAGGGCTGTCTGCCTCTGTGATGACAAGCGAATGTCCCTGCGAGCAGAACTGTGAACAAAGGGATCTGTAATGTCTTTGAACCCTGAGAGAAAGAAAGAAGCAGCATAAACTCAAGCTCTCTCCCTTCCATTCTTGGTTCTGGGCCAACAGACGCCCTGCTTACTCTGTCAGCCTCAGTGCACAATGAGAGGAAAGGAGGCACCATGCCCACCTCCACCACAGAAAACAGCTTCCATGGACCTTTCAAAGAGGCAGTTGACAGTGGAAAGCAGTAAAAACACTACGACCTAGCTCCACATTCCATGCTCAGTTTTGTCCACTCCTACATCACTGATTCACTTCATGTGCCACTGGAAAAAAAAAAAAAAAAAACCTCCCAGGGACACAGGCCCTCCATTCAGCTCAAATACAGGCTGGAAAGGAGACAGGACAGTGCAGGGAGGGGGTCATGCAGTCAGACAAAGAGCCACTGTGGCTGCCTGGCTCAGAGGCAGCAGCCTTAGAGGCCTGTGCTGCCAGGCCACAGCAGTATCAACATTGCTCTACTTCTGAATCCCAAGATCCCCAGCACTGGGAGCACTGGCGCCTGCCACAGAAAGTGGCCAGTCCCAATGGCAGCGTAAAGTGCCTCAGAGAAGTACAGAGTTCCTCCTGAAAAGCAACTGTAATAAGATAAAGAAAAACATGTTTTTTCCAGTCTTTCTATCTGAAAGCCCAGGCAACAAGTGAATAAAGTCACGATGTCCCAAAACACAGAACACCTTCCTGAGGTTTGGTGACACAGCCCAGTTGTAAAGCATTTTTCTCAGATACATAAGCCCTGGAATGGGGTGAGGGAGACAAAGAGACAGAAAGACAGAGACAGAGAAAGACAGACACACCACCTTGAAGGTACCAACTGAGATCTGAGACATCAGACACTCCCCAAGATTCCAACTCTGGGATCCCAACAGAGGTCACTTCCAACCCTTGTGATGGTTCAGGCACCTCCATATACGCCTTCCCCTTGAGTGGGATGTATTTAGCTAGGGCTCAACCCTAGGTGCTAAAACTGATTGGTCAGGTATGAACCAACCACCTGTCTCCCTGCTCACCTGGGGCAGGAAATACTCACTGACCAGATAATCCGCTCTCTTCTTCCACATGGCTTCCTAGCAGAAGGATGTCTGACTCTCTAGGGATGGGTAAGGTCTCCCTCCCAGCCCCCCACCACAGCCTATGATGAGGGGCTGGATTTCTCTCCCACCTGAATCTTTCCTTCTCATCTTTCCCCTTTCTGCTTGTTTAGCTGAACAGCATAAATTCTGTTAAAACTCTCCATGTTTTCTCCCCACACTGGTGGCTGGACATGGTGGTTGGGCTGTTTCCCCTATCGCTTTCCCAAATCCTCTGAA
Organism: Zapus hudsonius; assembly: GCA_004024765.1. Lineage (NCBI taxonomy): Eukaryota > Metazoa > Chordata > Mammalia > Rodentia > Dipodidae > Zapus > Zapus hudsonius. Next base: position 19,166 of record PVHP010004125.1, on the reverse strand, counting down.
CTGACTCTAATCTAGAATAAACGTGTGATAAAAAAATGCTTCTGTCAAATTGTCAATTCTTTGCCATTTTGAGACACAAACTCAGGGGGAAGTACAGCAGTGAGGCCCCAGGTGTTCACCTGCTTTGCCCCACTCCTGTTACACCCTGACCCCTCTTCAGTCCATGAAGAAAAGACAGATATCTCTTGCCTTTATCTAATGTGTGTGTTAATATCATCCCAGTATTTCTTTGGGGTTTGAAAAATTTAATTCAAGAATGTTAGCAAGAGAAAAATACATTCCAATAATATTTAGAATTTTAAAACATTTAATAAGCTGAGGGTATAGCTAAGTAGTAGAGTGCTTGCTTAAATATGTGTGAAGCTCAGAGTTCCATTCCCCAGAACCCAAATAAATTAAGTACCTAAAATTTGCCATTTAAAAAAAATTCACTTAAAAGTCAAAAGTCTTGAATACCGGTTCCAGACGTTTCAGGTGCTGGTGTAGGTTAAGAGCCAGTCGATCCCACCATCGGCCTCTGCTGTCAGGACAATAAATTTTCTGAGACAAAAGGTTTTCAAGTTCCTTGACAGCTTCCTATTATAATAATAACAAGAAATTTCATGAGACCCTCAAAAAATCAACTATTAAGTACATAAAGCAGTCAACAGGATTTGAATATTTATAAGGCATATCTTTCTGCTCAAAGGCCAGGTACCAGAGCTGATATGAGAGAGACTTAGACATAGATGCCTTCCTGCATGGCCTGAGTTGCCCAAGCATTGGCACTTTACCCTTCCCACTGGTGCTGAGCTCTCTGAGGTCTGTGAATAGTGCACAATGTTTTCTGCAAATCATCACTGCCCAGGATCCTTGCTATGAACAGGCAGCTAAGCATTGGTGGGGCTAACAGACCCACACATTTCTGGAAACCCCGCACATTCCAGACCCACTGTAAGAGGGATGTGGGGTAGTCTGTGAGGCAGGGCAGATAGGGAAAATTAAGGGGACACAGAAAGGGAAAGAAGCCCTCCATTCTGGAATCTGGCTAGATCTTAAACACAACTGATAAGGCAAAACTGCCTCCAGATACATTACCTGTCTTCCTAGAGACATCTCAAACAAGGATATTAAAAACAACTATGATTAGAGCCAGAATACTGGTGACTTTGAATTAAATATTTTAGCACTTCTCTCTCCTAACTCTAATAATATGAACCCATAAACCACCTTACAATTTCGTTTACAAAAGGAGTTTTAAGATAAAAAATACCTAGCTTCTGTCTTTTTACTTAACTTTGAAATTTGCTTAATCTTTAAATCTTGTTGTAAATTACATGCTTTGAAAGCAGTGTACCTTAAAAGGCCTCAGAATCATTGAGTGTCTCTCAGTGTACATGCTAAAGTCTCAAGGGTGTATTATCTTTTATCTCTACTTAATAAATTTCCTACCTTTGCTTCACTCGGACTTGTCCTAAAGTTCTCTCTGGATTAGTCAAGGATCCAGCTTTACCTAAGCAGAGACACTTATGTGAAGGAGCCCCCAAGTCTAGTGGTGGCAGTGCTGGGCTACAACCCCCTCCAGTGATGACAACACCACAGTGATGAGGGGGTCCTCGTCCAAACACACTACTCAACAGGAAACCCCTCTGGTCTAGATCTATGTAGTGTGCAGTCATTCATTCCTTATGCTAACCTTCTATGGTTTATGCTCTCTTTGAAACATGTAATGCTTTATCTCAGAAAATACATAAGCCATGTGTCATGGTTTGATCCAGGTGTCCCCCACAAACAAATGAATGTGTTCTGGGTAATCGATCCTCAGCTGATGGCAGTTTGGATTTTACAACCTCGATGGAGCTGTATTGTTGGGGGCGGGCTTATGGGGTTTATAAGCCAGCTTCCCCTTGCCAGTATTTGGCACATCTTCCTGCTGCTGTTTGCAGTGCTGTGGTGGAGGTGAAGTCCACCCCTCTGCTCATGCCATCGTTTTCCCTGCCAGGATGGAGTCTCCCCTCGAGTCCATAAGCCAAATAAACCCATACCTCCACAAGCCACTTTTGTTTGGGTTCTTTCTGCGCAGCAACCAGAAAGCTGACCACAACACCATGTACACATGCAATTTGGGGCTCAACGATTCTTTAAAGTTCATACATCTATTTTTTTTTCCTGAAGCAGGGACTCACTGTGTAGCCATGACTGGCCTTGAACTCATGACACTCCTGCCTCAATCTCAGAGCAATGGGATGACAGGTGTCAAAGGATTTCTTGAGATTCAAAGACCCCACGCTGAGGACCCAGCTTAGCATACCCTCTTTCTCAAACACCATTTGTCAATATCAAAATAGCAGACACAACAAAGGGGAGCTCTGACAACTTAATGTTTAGTCTAAGGATATGACCACATATTTTTGATTTTTTAATCTCCATGACAACTGACAAAGACACAGAAGATGTGAGCTTCTGCCTCCAATGCTTGGTGGGGAGGGGGGATCAGGTGGAGGAGTATCTCCAAATCTTGCACCTAACTCTGAAAGAAACCCAGGGGAGGCTGTAGAGACCTGCCCAGGCTCCTATGTCCTACGGAACTCTATCCATGACCCCCAGACCACTCCAGTGTGCAGATTCATCAAGTCATAAGCAAACAAAACAGGTGCTCGTCTTCAGCTGTCTTCTCTCTACCAACCTAGGAGACAGCAGATTGCCCATTAAACACCTTCATCATATTACTGCATGCTGATCTAATAGGTGGGAAATGCTGAGAGGCCAAGAGGTTTTCATTCAGATGTTTATCATGATCACATCAGTACACAGGAGAGGAGGACTAGATTCTAACCTCATACATGTGAAGTCGCTCCAATATTTCAACAGCCCGAGACAAAATCCTTGTATAAATCCACCCAACAGTAAAACGCCGCAGAAAAAGTGGCAGATCTTCATGGTATCTAAAATGAAAATGTATACCAGTGGTTTAATAACTTGTTTTATGTGCTATAAGACCATTATAAGTAACAAAGCAGAATGAGGGCCTCTGTTTTAAAAAGAATACTTTGAATTGTGTACTTTTATTTTCTACACCACACACCTGCATTGCCACAGCCAAGCCCCTGCCCTAGGTCACTGAGATGGTGGATTGAGATGAAAATTCACCAGGAGTGGTGGCACACACCTTTAATCCCAGCACTTGAGAGGCAAATGTAGGAGGATCGCCGAGTTTGAGCCCTTCTGAGACTAGTGAATTCCAGGTCAGTCTGAGCTAGAGTGAGACTCTACCTTGAAAAACCAAAAAAATAAAAATAATCATAATATTTTAAACTAAGATTTGCATTTAAAACCTTCCCACAGGCCAAATCCAGGGCCACCCTCAAATTTTATAAGATTTGAAAATGAAGAGTGGATTTTACCTTGTTTTAAATATATATTTTTTAAAGTAAATCTTATTATTTGCATTACATATATTGACATGAATTAATCTTTGTCTTTTTTGTAGCTGATACACAACACATATACATATTGAGTACTATATGATGTTTAAATACATGTATATAATAATTATGTTCCACATGTCTATCTCCTTAGACATTTATCACTTTTCTTTATTTTTGTTTTTATTGTTATCTTATTTGTAGACAGTCTCCTTGAGGCCAAGTTGGCCTCAAACTCACTATGTAGCAGCTGACTATGACTTTGAACTTCTAATCCTCCTGCCTCTACCTCCCAAGTGCTAGGATTACTGACATGCATCACCATGCCCAGTTTTATGTGATGCTGGGGCTTTGGGTACATTAGGCAAGCACTCTAGCAACTAAGTTAGATCCCAGCCCCAGTTATCACTTCTTTATGGCAAAATATTTAAATCCTTTCCTCTAGCTTTGTGAGAGAAACTACTATTCATCACTATTGTGATGATTTGATCCAGGTGTCCCCCACAAATGTATATGTTCTGAATGCTTGATCCCCAGCTAATGGTAGTTTTGGAATTGGAACCCTGTTGGAGGTGTGTTGTTGGGGCCTGAGTTATGAAGGTTATATTCCAGTGTTTCGCACACCTTCCTGCCACTGTTTGCAGTGCTTTGGTGGAGGTGATGCCCAGTCTCTGCTCATGCCATGGTTTTCCCTGCCATCATGGAGCTTCCCCTCAAGTCTGAAAGCCAAAATAAACCCATTCTTCTACAAGCTGCTTTTGGCTGGGTTCTCTGTTGCAGTGAGAAAGCTGATGACAGTAGTCATCCATAGTCACTGTGTAGTACAGTAACACACCAGGTCTTGCTACTCCTCTCTGACTGCAACTCGGTACCCAGGGACCAACCCTTCCTACCCCCATTCCCAAGTTTTAACATTTTTAAATAATTAAAGTACATTAAGTATAAAAAATACCCTATGGCATGTGAAAACTGCACAGAACTCAAATTTGAGCATTCGTAAATACCACTTCTTGGAACACAGCTGTGCTTGCTCATTCACATCCTGCCTGTAACACTGTAACAGCAGAATGACGTCTCTGCCACAGAGCCAGCCCACAGAACCTAAAAGTCTTGAGAATCAACTATCTGACTTTCTATCTCTGCTCTATAGTAATCTAACTTCCTGGCTTTGGTTTTTAAGTCAGTATCATTTTGTTATACAATGTATGCTACATGTTTTCCTGAAAGAGGCAATGGGTAATCCTAATTTTTCACAACACTATATAATAACAAAGAAAAAAAATTCTTTGCAAATACTGAACATGTTTAATGCTTATTAAACAGAATAATAAAAGCTCATACATATGCTCTGCACTGGGAACTTTTAAACAAATGTTCATTTGTGCTGTCTTTTCCAGAAAAACACATGCTTGAGTTTCTATCTCTACATACCTAGTATGCACCCCTAACCTTGGCCAAGTATACTGTTGGTTCAGCTCTCCACCCTTGAGGAAGCCAACACACAGAGAGAAGGCAAGCTAAAAGTGAGTATGTGATCATTTGAATGTCTCTGTGCAGGGACCTCAATTATATAAATTCACCTTAACTTCTAGGCATTTCCTTCTATTTCAAACAGCACTTTTTCTTGATGCAAAATGAGAAAAAAATTCCAATCCTACCACTATGTGACCAATAAAAGTAGTATGTCCTGGGCTGGAGAGATAGCTCAGCAGTTAAGGCACTTGCCTGCAAAGCCTAACAACCTGGGTTTGATTCCCCAGTACCTACATAAAGCCAAAAGCACAAAGTGGTGCATGCATCTGAAGTTTATTTGCAGTCACTGGAGGCCCTGGAACACCCATTCTGTCTGTCTCTCTCTTCTATCTTTCTCTCTCTGCTTGTAAATAAATAAATAAAATATTTTTTAAAAATAGTATGTTCTTTAAAAGTAAATCTTTAAAAGCAAAATTAACTTAAATGATTGAACAGCTTAATAAGTAAATTTTAGCAGGTGTGACTAATATTGTAAGCTTGGCAAGATCTAGAATCACTTAGGAGACAAACCTTGGGGCATGTCTGTGAGGAATTTTCTAGATTAGGTTAAGTGAGGTGAGAAGACGTACTCTAATTGTAGGCAGCACCATTCTATGGGCTGAAGTCCTGGACTGAACACAAAGGAGAAAGTGAGCTGAGCATTCATCTCTCTCTGTTTCCTGACTGTAGATGTAGTATGAAGAGCTGCCTCAAGCTATTGCTACTTCTCCACTGTGATGAACTGTACCTTTAAACTGTGAGCCAAAATAAAACCTTTCTTCCTTAAGTTGCTATTGTCAGGTATTTTGCCACAGCAATTAGAAGAGTAGCTAATACAGCAGGTACATAAAAAAACTGATTCTTCCTAGGGATGCAGTTCAGTGATAAGAGGATGTGCAAGGCCCTTAGTTCCACCTCCAGCCCTAGGGTCAAGAGGAAGACCTTACTTCAGGGAAGGGTGACCTTTCAGTTTGTTCCAATCCCTTTTCGCACTTTGAGAGAGCTCTTTAGCTTCTTCCCAGTTCCCACTGGCCATTGCTGTAGAGATTTCAGTCAGCATGTGCGCAGCTGCTGCGTATCTGGGGGGAAAATACATCCAAATTTTAAATGTTAAGAAGTCTTTCCATAACAATTATATATACTAGCCAAGTAAAGTATTCTTATAAAAATGTAAGAGATGTTTAAATTTTATACTGATTGGCCCACAAGAACTGATATAGGCTGCCCTACTATATATAGTATATATATACTATATATATTTATCTTTATGTATATCTATATAAAGATAGAAACATATTTACACTGTAAGGTTATATATCCCACCTTCTCTTCACCTACCTATGTGCTCATGGCCACTCGGTCATATCTCCAATGAACTATGGCACTCTCGAAACCTTAATTTCAAGCATTTTTTCCACTGACTGCCACAAGCCTTCCATCAAATTGACTGCCAGCAACAATTCCACCAGCTCACCAAGACCCCAGCTGCCCACTGGCCACCATGACCTGCTGACAGAGTTCCACTTATCCTTGTGGCCGACACCTCAACTGGATACAGCCTGTCAGTCCAACTCTCATCAAGCCTTGCTCACCAGGGCCACCCAGTCAAAGTGGGCACACTGGCTTCCAAGTCCATGTTCAGAGCCCTGAATATTGCTGACAAAATCCCAGGGTGGGGCCCACCTCAAAACCACAGAAAAGCACCTTTGCCTCCTGGAGATGGGCCTACCTGCCCTACAGGACAACTCTCTCCCCATTTCCCCAGCTTCACCAAACCTCGAAGCCTTTCCATAGCATTCCTCCCAAGGATAGGCGTAAGTGGCTCTCTCAGCTCTCCCACCCAGCCTTGCCCTCCCTCCAGTGCTCTGCATCCCAGCCTTGCCATCTTCCCAAGGGTCCCACTCCTGTTCTACTGGCTCATCAGCATGTGTGCATAGGCTTGCACCACACCCACAGCATCCCCCACCTCTGAAACACAGCCATGAAACTGCCTTGCCCTCACAGTCTCCTATAGCCGTGGAGCTGTGATGGTTAGGTTTTGTTGTCAACTTGATCTTTTTAATTATCTTGGGTGGGTCTCTGAGGATTTTTACAGGAAGGCTGCCCTCTCAGTAGGGGGCAGGATGTAAGGAAGATCAGGGAAGTTGGAAATCAATATCCCTTCTTGTATGGGCAGTGGAGAAAGGAAATTCCAAAGACTCAGGAGGCCATTGTGTCTGGGATAGGGTTGCAAGAACTCTGCCCTAAGGCTATATATAGGGAAAGGAAATTTCTCTCCCTTAACCCTTGCCTGTTTGCTGTTCTGTGTGTGTGGTGTTGGTGATGGGTTTTGCAGCCTCTTTTATGATTATGGAACTTCCCCTGGATCTGTAACTTCAAATAAATCCTTTCCTCCCATAAACTATGCCTGGTTCGGAGATTCATCCCAGCGGCATGTGGGTGACTATGACAAACTGTTTCCATCATCTCCCCTTCCTCCTCACTTAGCTTCAGTTACTGTCAGCCCCCACTCACATCCTTCTAAAGCTGCACTTGCCCAGGCCACCAAGAGTGTGTATTTGACAAAATCCAAATCCTTCTGGTTGATTTTTTTTCTCATTTGTTTTGTTTTTTACAATAGTATGGAGATATTTTTCTCAGGCTTCCACAGGTCACACCACTCCAGACTGCCCTGCTTCCCTGACTGCCACACCTCTCTACCTATCTCGAAACAGCTGCTGCCTAAAATCGCCCTCAGGGACTCACACAGCTCCACAGCTTCCAGCACTATCCACCTGCTCCCAAACTCTCCCCTGGCTGGACCCATTCCATAGGCTCAGTATCATGTCTACTGACACACAGGACAGCTTCAACTGAATGGCTAGTGGCATCCCACACTTGTCCCCTGGCACTACCAGCCCTCTCACATTACAAACTATTATCAGCTTTATTGTTCCTGCCAACAACACGTTCACAGAGCAGGTTTATTAAAATGTCTGTATGACGAAAGTGCTTCCTGCCAAAGCTTCTTGGAAACATAAATCAGTAAAAACTGCTTTAACTCGGAATTTATTGGAATCTTAATCTAAACTCATTTCTTTCTTTTTTTTTTTTTTTTGGTTTTTTTGAGGTAGGGTCTCACTCTAGCCCAGGCTGACCTGGAATTCACTATGTTGTCTCAGGGTGGCCTTGAACTCATGGTGATCCTCCTACCTCTGCCTCCCGAGTGCTGGGATTAAAGGCATGTGCCACCATGTCCAGCTCTCTCTCTTTTTTTTTTTTTTTTTTGGAATCTAAGCACATTTCTACATTCTCTATATAGATGCAAAAATCAATACAAGTATAATAAAAACCAAAAACTTCAAAAATGGTTGTGGCTACCGACAATGCTTCTACTTGGATTGGCAAGAAAAAAATAATAAATCTTTGTATTAAAATCTAAAATATACACAGACATTAGAGTAAATTAGCATGCTCCTACCTGATAAGATCTTCTCTGTCTTGGAAGATTTGAGTTTTCCGACTGATAGTGTAACTAGGAAATTCCATTCGGCCAAGGTTCACCAACAACACAGTAGAAAGCTGACCTTGACCCCCACAAGCAGCTTCTTCATCTTCCATGGAATCAGTCAAGGAAAACAGTAGTAGGATCCGGGAGAACACAGCCCTTGGGGCTTTACAGACTCGTAGTGACTGCCCAGCCAAGTCTTTAGCTCTAAAAGAGGTACATACAAAATTTGACTTTCTATACTTAAATCAGAGTTTACAAATGGTTCTCGGCAAAGATAAAGATAAATGGCACCAATTCTTTAAAACTCCCAGAAAATTTAGCTCCAGCAATTGTGTGAAGATGCAGTGTTACCTAACCTCTCTACAATCCCACTCAAAGGTAAGTTTCATACATGGTTTTGCCCAGTAAAAAGCATTTCCCAGAGCTGGAGAGATTGCTCAGTGGTTAAGGTGCTTGCCTGCAAAGCCTAGTTACACAGGTTCAATTCCCCACTACCCATGTAAAGACAGATGCACAAAGTGGCACATGCAGTCAGAGGCCCTAGCACACCCATTCCCTCTGTCTCTCTTCTCTCTACCTCTCTGCTTAAAAATAAATAAAAATATTTAACTAAGAAAAAGCCTTTCCCTCCCTAGCCTCAGAATATGTAAGTTCATGAACATTTAAAATAGCAAAGAGCTGGGTATGCTGACACATGGCTTTAAACCTAGTCCTCAGGAGGCCAGATGCACAAAGTGGCACATGTGTCTTGAGTTCATTTGCAGTGACTTAAGATCCTGGTGTGCTCATATTCTCTCTCTCTCTCTCTCTCTCTCTCTCTCTCTCTCTCTCTCTCTCTCTCTCTCTCCCCTCTCTCTCCTTGCAAGTAAATGAATGTAAATGTTTTTTGAAAAATACAGACAAAAAAGGACATAGGAGACACATCATACAATAAGGATAAGGATTATATACTCTGAAGTCAACTATAAACATAATTCATTAAAATGCACTCTCATTTATGAATAAATATGTAATATATAAATAATAATAACATTGTTTGCAAGTATTTTCTAAAGCATTATCTCATTTCATCCTCAACTACTCCAGAATAATGCCTTCCAAGGCTAAAATGGATACAGTTTAATTTTATAGATTACATGGGTAAAAGAATTCTACAAATTTTTATAATCTTCTCCAAATTAAAATAGCTCAAATTCTTCTTAAAGATAAAAGAAATGACTCACAGTTTGAGTAAATTGTTGTTTAAATTCGAAAAAGAGATGCAATAAAGTTTACTAGAATAAAAATGTGACTAAATTGAGCCAGGCATGGTGGCGTACACCTTTAATCCCAGCATCGGGAGGCAGAGATAGGAGGATTGCTGAGAGTTCAAGGCCACCCTGAGACTACATAGTGAATTCCAGGTCAGCCTGGACTAGAGCAAGACCCTACCTTGAAAAAACAAAAACAAAGACAAAAACAAAAAAAAAAAGTGACTAAATAGCTTACCTTAAAATCTGTAATAACAGTTAAAACTATTTTTCTTAGATAATAAAATAGTAGACTGTGCTTTCCTTTACTGCCTATAGATTTTCCTTGGTTCTAGAAACCAGTATGGTCTTCCAGCAAGAATTTTGGATAAGCATCCAAGAAAGAACTCCATTCAGTAATTAAGGCTTTTCAGCCTTTTCAGTTGAACTGCAACTGAATAAGCAGTGACCATTGAAAACTACCCATAATCTGTAAGAAAGTAGTGTGTGTTATCAACACTGCAAATGTTTTCACGGTTGTGACCACTGACATACCTTTTTAAAATCACTGCCCTGATTCCAGGCTGACTCTGGCCCCAAGTGAAGATGGAACGCTGTTTGGCCAGTTTGAGAAAGGCATCGATCAGCTGCTGCTTCTGCCAACTGGGGCTCACCAGGTGGAAGGTCTTGGCCAGGACTTTCAGTTCAGGGGCAGAAAGGAGCTCAAGTACATCAGAGAGTTCTTCCAACTCAGATTCTGAAATAGTTACCAATGAAAAAGTTTAAAACAGTTTGAAAAATTCACTATTAGCTAACTCTATTTACTTGGGGAGGAAGAAAACTTAGCTAGATGTAAGTGAAACTTTATTGTAGAAGTTATAATTAGCTTGTCAAAACACTAGTTTGCCAAGTTTCCCATACTCCTCCTATTAAAGACTATGGAAATTAGCCTATGGAAAAATATTACTAGAATATAAAGACACCTTTCTCATCATAAAACCTCTATAGGACTTTTTCAAACTAGGTCACAAATAAGGTGAACATTAGCTCTCTTCTCTCTGTGCTCATGCACTGCAGGCTAGGAGCCCTTTCATGGCCTCATTCCACTAACACCCTACTACTGTGCTCCCCAGATACCACACTGGGCTCCTGTCACTGACTGGCTCAGACCCAGCTATCTCTATCTTCAGGGAATTCAGTTTAGGGTGGTGTCTTCTTCCTCCATGCAGCAAATACTTCCCAGGTGTGCAGTACATGACCCTGGGCACACTGCAGTGGACTGGATCCTTCGTAAACTGACCTCCCAGCATAATAAAATTATTCTACTTGCCAGGTGATAATAAATGGTACAAAAAGCAAAGTTGGGTTAGGCCAACAGGGCCTGTCAGGGAGGCCAGGCAGATGATAGCATAGTGGTAGAAACTGAACTATGTGTGTGTGTATGTTGGACAGAACATTAAGCCCAAGGCTCTCAACAAGATTGCACTCAGCATGATAAAGAGGAGAGCTGTGTGGCTGCAGCAGCAGGAGCAAGACTCATTCAGAGAAACAGCAGTGAAGTGTCCATCATGGCTAAGGCTTGGGCTTGTGCATTAGTGATCATCAGGGTCTGGTATTGATGGGTAAAGTCCCCACAGCAGTCATGGGTGTGTCAAGCATGTTAATTAAGGGAATCTATGTCAGATCTTCCAAGGTGGGTGGGAACTGAGAATCCAGCTCTAGGTGACCTTGAGGACACACTGCTCTGTGGGGGGCATGCCCTCCAAACCATTCATACCCAAGCTGCTTCACTCTCCCTCAAGGCTTTCACCCACCAACCCCCATCTCTCCCCTGTCCAGCCTCACTCTCACGGTCACATGCTATTCTCACTATAAATCCTGCCCCAAGGAAGCCATCTGGCCAGACCTACTTATTTTATCCTAAGTGTCAGCAACTTGAACCCAAGGTACACATGTTTTATTCTCCCCATAGCTATTTCCACATAGCAGTCAGTCTACAGGGAGGTACTTAGAAAAATTACTAACACGACAACCCAGAGCATCACCAGAGAAGATAGATTCTCTTTGAGTGTTCAAATACACCAATGAAACAATTCTGGTATGTGTGAGCATGTGGGAATGGGCCTTTTTAGAGGAACACTGATTTCAAACAAGCCAGAATTATCCTTCATAGAGGTGAGAAATCTAAGTAAGACAAGCTAAATTCTCGCTGAAAGGCAAGAGTAGAAAAGGAATGTTTTGCTTCTGTGGTACAATCTATACCTAGTGATGTTACAATCCTAAATTTGCAGGTCAGAAAAGTAACAGCACTTCAACCTTCAGTATACTATTGGTCTTAGCCCAAGAAACTAATGTCTTTAGCATTACACAAATAATCTGTTGCCCTGTGATTAAAAACTTCATTTATAGCTGGGCATGGTGGTGCATGCTTTTAATCCCAGCACTTGGGAGGCAGAGGTAGGTGGATTGATGTGAGTTCAAGGCCAGCCTGAGACTATATGATGAATTCCAGGTCAGCCTGGGCTAGAATGAGATCCTACCTCGAAAAACAAAAAAATTTAAAAAATAAATTAGCTGTTGTCTGGCTAAACTCCTATACAAGCACTTAAGAGAGAGAGAGAGAGCGAGAGAGAGAGAAAACCCATATAATGCTACTCACACTCTTGTCTAGAGAAGCTTCTCTTTTTCATATAGTGGTGACCACTTGCATAATGCTAGAGACCATAGAACTGAGAAGACATGACAGTGGAGTGTTCAGCACTGGGACATCTCTATCACACTTCCTGAGGCTCAAGGTCTATTGCAGAAAGGAAGGGTAGGACTGCTTACAATGCAAACTTTTAGACACAAAATGGTCTTGATATTCATGACCTCGCAATGCCTGATAATGCCTGCACATTATGGGAAAAAACATGACGACACTGAAAAGACTCATTGAGAGGGGGGAGAGATATGGTGGAGGGTGCGGAGGGAATCATAATGGCTTATGATCTATGATTATGGAAGCTATCAATAAAAAGCATATGAAACAGGCATGATGGAGCACATCTTTAGTCCCAGCACTCGGGAGACTAAGGTAAGAGGATCTCTGTGAGTTCGAGACCAGCATGGGGCTACAGAGTGAGTTCCAAGTCAGCCTGGGTTACAGTGAGATCCTACCTTGAATAAACAAACAAAAAAACTTGATAACTTGATTTTTTTCCTATTTAAAAAAGTATCTTTATTTGAAAGAGATATAGCATGGGTACACCAGGGCCTCTTGCTCCAGCAAACGAACTCCCAGACACATGTGCAGATTGTGTATTTGTCTTTACCAAGGAATCAAACCAAGGCCAGCAGGCTTTAACAAGCAAAATGCCTTTAACCGCTGAGCTACCTCTCCAGCCCTTTGTTCCCTTTTGTGCAGCACTTGGATAACTTGATTTAAAAGGCGGGGGTGGGGGGAGAGCTGGGGAGATGGCACATCAGTTAAAAGTGCTTCCTTGAAAAGTTTGCCAACCTGGGTTCAATTCCCTAGTGCCCACGTAAAGATAGATGCACAACATAGTGCATGCGTATGGAGTTTATTTACAGCAGCAAGAGACCCTGGCATGCCCATACTCTCTCTCTCTTTATCTCTCTCTAATAAATAAATATACTTTTAAAAGCAAAGGGAATAGCTGGGAAAGAGTTCAGCCAGAGTAGGAGTGAGGTAAGAGACTGTCATGGGGAACAAATATGATCAAAATACATTCTATACATGTATGAAATTATCAGAAAAAAATGTGTTAAAGCAATGATTATTTACCAGACATTAGCCAGGAGATGGCACTATATATTAACATTACATCTTTCCAAAAAAAATGAATTCTTCAGATCACACTTTCATTTCACAGTTCCTTCTACTAATCATACCTGTCTCCAGAAAACCTGATTGCTTTAATTCTTCAATCACAGGCGTTAAGTCTTGGGCAATCTCTTCGTATTCCAATTTACTCAACTTAATCCAGTTAAATTTACGCTGAAAAAGCCTTACATATAACTTCTGACCACTAGCTGCAATAAAGTTAAGAAAAATGGTGAAAAATATGCTTTTCCTCAAAAACATACAGATACTATTTACTTTTGAACATGAGGTAAGCCAATATATTATTAAGCATATACATATATATGTATTTTAAAGTTTAGAGAGACTATTCATTTAAGAGAAGAAGAGACAGTATGAGGAGCTCTTGCCCATGAGAAGGAAGGAATATACATATTTTACGTTAGGTATAATGATGTCAGCCCATTAAAAATTCCAATTTGGTATTTAATGCTGTTCATATTAAACTTTTTTTTTTTTTGAGGTAGGGTCTCGCTATAGCCCAGACTGACCTCAGTTCACTATATAGTCTCAAGCTGGCCTCAAACTCATACTGGTTCTCCTACCTAGGCCTCCTGAGTACTGGGATTAAAGGCATGCACCTGGTAAAACTTCCAAAATCAAGTTCCCCTATTTTTAAGGCAGTATTTCTACTCCCTCAGAGAAGCTCTACCTAGAATTCTAGTTATTCTGTTGTCTGATTTTAGTTTAACATAAATTATTCTATTTCTGGTCAAAAAAAATCAGAGGGCTGGGGAGATGATTCAGCAGTTAAAGGTGCTTTCTTGTAAAGCCTACCAGCTGGGGCTCAACTTCCAGTAGCCACATAAAACTAAATGCACAAAGAGGTGCAAGCATCTGAAGTTCTCTTTGCAGAGGCAAGAGGCCCTGATGTGTTCATTCATTCTCATTCTCTCTCTCCCTCCCTCCCTCCCTCTCTCTCTCTCTCTCTTCCTCTCTGCTTGCAAATAAATAAATACAAATTTTTAAAGTAATCTATAAGGAATTTTCCCTCAAAATACCTAGTTTTGGGTAGGGTAGTATCTCTGACTCAGTGATCTATGTACACCCATTTAATTAGTTTGGCCTGTTTCCTATTATCTGAGTTATCTTTAAATGTCTGCTAACTATAAAATGGTATAACTGCATTTCTTAAATGTTCAATATTTATTTTCCTCTAAAGAAGCAAAATCAATCATCAGCAGCTGGTTTCATATAAGACATCTATGTCCACGTATGATGGATGGGACACATCTGTAAGCTGAGCACCTCAGATGTAGAGGCAGGAGGATTATCCCTGACTACAGAATTCTAGGCCAGCTGAACTACATGAGACTTTGCCACAAAAACAAGCAAAAAAAGAGAAAAAAACATATGACACACAAGAATGTTGAGCTTGCACTAGGGAAACTGTTCATAGTTCTCAATTTTACAGACACAAGGAGCTACCAACTAATCAAGTAGTGACATACATGCAATCAACACCCAACCAAGGAACTGCGACCGTTTTAGATAAAAGGGCCAGTGAATGCCACTATGTCATTACATCCGCCTTCTGGTGAGAGCAGCACAAGCAGAGACTGAACTGAGCTGATACTTACCTGTGCTCACAGCACTGTTCACAAGTGAAAACCTAGAACCATAGTGCTGAGTGAATTATAAAGCAGTAAGGTCCAGGACTCTTCTGACTGTAAATGCGCTGAATTGGTCACACTTTATGAGAAGACAGCGTGGCCACCAAGTAATCTTTTCTATCTTGAAGGGAATGAGTTCCCTTGAACTAACAATGGCAGTCACAAAAGGGTGGCTTTTGCTCCAAACCTGCACTGGCTTAGCACCCCACCTGAGCAACAGACTAAAGTTTTTAAGTGTACCAAATTAAGCTTTAAAGTTTCCATTTCCTCCACACCCTGACTTTAAAAGGCAGAGTCCGTGAATCAAAATTTTGTTGGATGGAACAAATATGCCTCAGAATGGTTTGTCTTTTTCCTGTATTTTATGTGCCTTCTTGAGGAAACAGAATGTGAAAATAATAAAACACCCAAAACAGGAAACTTGATTACATACTCAAAATCCAAGTTATACATTTCCATGTCAGTGGTTTGTTTTTTTTAAAGTACAATGCTGTTTACCATCAAAAGAAACTTATAAAATGGCTTCCACTTAAAGTACCGCTTAGAACTTGTCTCTACATGCACACTGTTCTTGATTTAAAAATCTAACCTACAGGAGGCTGCAGGAACACCCCTGGAGTACTCACAAAACCAGTGACTCCCTGTAGGCCTTAGATTACTGCCCCTCACGTCACACTGCAATCAGGACAGCAAAGAAAAAAATTGAAAGCAAGGGGGATGCAGATACCTGATAATTGATAAAACTTGGTTATAATTCGCTGGTCCTGTTCATCAAAGAGCATCCTATCATCTTCATTGTCAAGAACAGCTTTGAGCACCATGAGGAAGCTCCGTAGGTAGTAAGGCTGATCCAGCAGTGCTGGAGTTATCCCCAGAACATCACAACTTGATCCTCGCTCCACAGGGCTACCAGTGATTTCATTATTTAAACTACTGTCACCTTTCAGAGGAAGTTTCTGGATGTTACTCTGTTTAGAAGCATCATTTGAAGGACTGTGAAACTGAACCTCTGAGTCAACAGCCATTTCTACTTCACAACTACATGCCTCGTGTTCTTCAACTTCTGGATTTACAGGACTGCATCCTGAAACTGACTTCTCATTCTTCCCAAAAATTACATCAGGTGAACAAAATACAGGAGCATCACCTGAGAACGCAGGGGTGAGGGCCGACTCCCCACGTTCCTGGGTAGCTTTTTTGTTTTCATCTCCCATTATTTCACTGCTTCTTACCCCGTGTTCTGGAGTATTCTCTTCCTTGAGAGAATCACATGTAAAAATATTTTCCTTTTGAGAACTGCACTCCAAACTTGGATTCTTGTCCTCCATTTCTGAACAGTTATCCACCAGGCTCCTCCCAGCTGTGGATATGGAACTCTGTGGACAATGATTGGCGAATTCCTCATTCTTATCCAGAGATTTTTTAGCTTTGGTCCGTTGTCTGGATAATTTAGATGACATGCTTCCCAAAGAAGTGGTTTTCACACTATGGTTTCTCAGCTCATCTTCGTTTTTGAACACCAAGGCATCTTTAAAATAGGGACTAGTCTTCCGTTTTATGCCCGTTTTTGTGGATCCACTTTGGTAAGGAGTTAAACTTGCCTTTGGTGGTGACTTCTCTGGTATTTCGTTGTCTAAAGCAGTATGGGTTATCTCTGACGCTGGCACATTGGGGTTCACTAAGCCAACCTGCACAGGATCACGTTGAATGTCACCACCAGTGCTGAAACACATCTCATCAAGGTGACGGTTCAAGTCATATCTGGGCACCATTTGACTACAAATTGGACAGGCAAGTTTAGCAGGTGGTGTGTTGTTAAAATACGAAATAATAGAATGAGACACTCTTTTTGTAATTTTGGTTGCAGATAACTTTCCACGAGGTCTTTTTCTGTCAGCGGATTTACGTTCTGACATCATGGCTATGAGAAAGTGGACGACCCAAGTAATAAATACAGACAGCAATGATTTCTTTTACTCTGACTGATAAAAAATGCTATCTGACCTCATGCTATTTTGTGTAGAAATTTCTTCTTCCTACAAAATAAAACACACATAGGTTAAAAATTTACGCACACTGCCTGGGGAGAACTCTAAAACGCGGGCTGGACGGAGCCGAGCAGCTTCCCAGGCCCCCTGGGATCTAAGGCTGCCCCCTGGAGAAGGGGGCATTTCACTCGGCGCTGCTCCCGGATCCCCCACACGCTCCCGGCGGCTCCAGACAGGCTGGCACCGAGGGCGCCCACGTCGCGGGCGTCCGTGATCGCACCTGGAGGCCGGGCGAGCGCGCCCCGGGGCCGGACGCCGCGAAGCCACGGGGCCCCACGGCCCTCCGGCGGCCCGCGGCCCAGCCCGCGCCCTCCGCCGCCTCTCTCCGCCCCGCCGCGCCGCGCCGCCCGCAGCCCGGGAGCGGCGTGCACTCCCGCGCCTCCCACCGCCCCGGGCGCACGCAGGCGCTCCAGGCATTCCCAGCCGATCCCCGAGGCTCGATTCCACAGGCTCGGCAAGTGGAGGCTAGAGTGATCGATCCCATTGTGAAGATTCCCTCCCAGGCTAGTGACTAAGGCTGAGCCTGGGGAGCTGACCTGAGCCAGTCCTTCCTTTCACACCCGAAGGAGGCAGGCTGCCCGTTGCTGGCCTTCTCTGCTGCTACATAGATGAAATACAACCGTATATGTAAATAAAATATAAATATGTCATATATATGATATATATATATATGTATAATATGTATCAACATCAACAGCCACAAAGTATTAGAACATAAACATACCCCTGCAGAATATCACATTGTATATAGTGGTAGAACACTAGCAATAAGATTGTGTATTTTAATTCCTAAAACAACTGGAAAGTAAAGCAAAGAACTAATAAATGAATATAGAATTAAAAATCAAGATTAAAAAATATTTATTTATTTGAGAGATACAATGAGTGAATGAGAGGTGAGAGAATGGGTGCGCCAGGGCCTCTAGCCACTGAAAAAAAGACGCAGGCACCACTTTGAGCATATGGCTTTAAATGGGTACTGGGGAATTGAACCCAGGCCAGCAGGCTTTGCAAGCAAGCACTTTTAACCACTAAGCCATCTCTCTAGCCCAAGATTAACATTTTTAAATGTGTCTCTATGCACATACATGTGAAGGGCAGAGGACAACCTTGAACATCATCCATGGAGTTTGCTTTTGAGGCAGTTTCTCGCTGGCCTGGAGATCACCAACTAGGCTAGACTGGATGGTCGTTTGTCTCTGCTTCAGCAATACTGGGATTGCAGGCATGTGCCACCACATCTGGCACTTCCATGGCTTGAAATCAGGTCCTCGGGCTTTACCTACTGAACTAGCATGGACTGACTATGATAAGATAGGTTGACTCTAATAAAATAGCTATCTTAAACCCAAGCCTGCAGTTTCCCCTCCATCTTAACAAAACCCCCTTTTTCTGGTTAAAAACTGCAGGCCTTTTCCTGGTTGGAAGTTAGTAAGTTCAAGGCGGACACAAATGTGGATATGGTTGATGATTAAAAAAGAATAAAGAATAAGAATGTAGGGATCCTGCTAGAAACACCATGGTGATCAAGTCACGCTGACTTTGTAC
The DNA here is from genome assembly GCA_004024765.1 of Zapus hudsonius. Lineage (NCBI taxonomy): Eukaryota > Metazoa > Chordata > Mammalia > Rodentia > Dipodidae > Zapus > Zapus hudsonius. Next base: position 457 of record PVHP010004125.1, on the reverse strand, counting down.
CTGTGCCTTTATCCTCACTGTTTGATTGCTTGTTTTCCTGGGAAAAATTACATTACACCATAAGAATGATTAATGGGTTTTTGCCTTTAAACCTGCTGGAAATTGTGCTCTGGACCGCTCCTTGCCAAAAGCCTCCTCAGGCAGCACAGGACGGTTGCAACTGCAGGTTCTTTTTTTTTTTTTTATTAAAGACTCTCTTTTTAAATTATATTGGCTGTGTTGTGCCTCAGTTTATCCGTAACAGAGCCATCTCTCTAGCCATATTTGTGGTGTGTGTGTGTGTGTGTGTGTGTGTGTGTGTGTGTGTGTGTGTGTTGATAGGGATTGAATCAGGACTTTGAGTATGCTAGACAGGTACTCTACCACTGAATTACATCACCAGCCCAAAATACTTTAAAACAAAAATTGAGAGACAGAAAGAGAGAGAGAGAGAGAGAGAGAGAGAGAGAGAGAGAGA